>VYZV01016413.1:87714-184806 GCA_013401275.1 Pandion haliaetus
CTTGCCGGCCGCACGGCGGTCGCTGCCGCGGCTTCCCGCCGTCTCTGGGGCTCAGTGCCCGGGGAGGGCGGGAGGGAAGATGTCCCCCTTCTCCGCCTGCCCAGCGGGAGACCTGGCAGGTTACGCCGTGAGGAGCAAGAGGCAGGGCCGGGAGCGAGAAGTGAGGCACGGTTGGCGTGAGCCTGTGGGCGAGGGAAGCTACGGTGGCGTGTGGCCAGTTGAAGGCTGTTAATTACCGCAGGAGAATGGGGAGCAGGTGAGAAAAGGGAGTTAGACAGTCTCCTACAAAAAAACCGCCAAACAAACAAAAAAACCCCGAAGGTCATGTGCTGCTGTGGCTAAATACTGAATTCCTCGAGATGCATGGAACCAAGTACTTGAGGAATCGGCGCTCCTGAAGGCAAGAGGGTGGGTCCTAAGGGCATGGTAAGACAGGCAGTGGGTGCTCAGGAGAGACCTCGTGAAAATCGGGTCACAGGCCTCCCTGGAGGTCCCTATGTCTTGCCTGACAAATCCCCTTTGTTTTCAGGCTCTTGTTTTGCTGTATATTTTGATATAATGGTAATTACTCATTTATACAGTTCCCTCCTTTCAGGGGATTCCAGAAGTGTCCCTCATGTGATGTGTGTGTGGGTCTGTCACTGCAGTGTGGTGATTGCAGCTGTTTAAAAGTACTGAACGATGCTCCTGATGAGCAGTCCGGGGTAGGGAATCATCGTATCAGCCTCCTATAGCACGTGTTGTTTTCTCCCTTATCACCATAGCCTGACTACTCTGACTTAGCCGGACTGCCTCAAAAACATGAAGAGTGTGACTGACCTAGTGTCACCTTTCAGGCACAGCTGAGCTCTCTGCCTTGAACTCATAACTTGTGTTTGGGGAACTCAGAGGCAGAAACGACTGCCAAGAAGCTAAGGACCACCACCGACACTGTCCCCTTCTGTTCCATCTGCTGGTGTGCCTCTGTGACCTGTCCTTTCTTAGAGCAGCATGCAGCAGCCTGCGTATTCAAAACGCAACAAAAATGCAAACTATACCCTTTCCATGTCAAAATCCTCCACTGAACACATACTTTTGCCTTGAGGGAGAGGACAAGAGAATGAAGCATATATGACAGATGTCAGTCACGTCACTTAATGCCTCACTGGAAGGCACTGGGATACTACTGTGATGTTGGCAATGTAAGAGGCAGAACAGAATAAACCTGGAAGAGGAATTGAGACAGAAAGATCAACCCTAGCCAAGCTGGAATGTCATCGGGGCACTGGAGTGCAGAGCATCTGCACTGCAAAATGTTCCTGGGGATATATAGTAACTGCGGACATTTTCTCTGTTAGCTGGCTGAAGTCACAGAATGATTGAAGGTTTTCATTGAAATGAATGCACTTTGGGACAGTATTTTAAGAAAAACTCAAAAGGGCCAGAAGACGACAAGGGACCCCTACTACCCTAACTCTGTAAATCAGCACCCATGCCACCAAGGCGTTACTTCTTTCCTTTCTGTTTCTGTCTCCCCAAATACATTTCTAAGGCTGGTGGTGATTTCGTGCTGCCCCTTCAGAATCACTGAGAGAAATCCCTTAGTGCAGTGGAGGGATGTACCTGTTGGAAATTTTCTCAGAGCCCACGTATAGGGCACTCCTCATGAGTCCAGCCCGAGTGCCCAGAAATGCCATCTCAACATCTGCCTCAGTCTCCCTGTGGAACAGAAATACACAAGCAGAAGCAAACAGTTCTCAGAGTAACAGCCTTATCCCTGCCCCAGGGTGAGGACCTTTCAAACTAGAAGCAACACCTGGAGGTGTGGTCCCAAGTTCATTTGCAATATAACCCATTCACATCAGGAGTGACACTGGCTCCTACCTGCTCACAGCAACAGGTTGTTACTGGCTAACAGTTGGCAGGCTTAGACCTTTGCCCAGATTCACACCTTTGAAGTTTGCTCATTCAATTTACTTCTAAGTAGACCATAAGCTCCTCTCCTCCTGCTAGCCCTGCTCCAGGTTTCCCGCATGAGGCTGAAGTGAGGGAGAGGGACTGCAGAGAGAGAGAATCGTCTCATGCATGCAGGGGATGGGCAGGCTAGCAGACTGACTTTGAAGCAGTAGATTGATTCAGGCACATCTTGCTGGAGGTATCAAGGGCACACATGGAACAGCTACATGGTGGAGAGCCTGCTGCAGTGCAGTGGCCTTAAAGTGAGGGGTTTGTGTTTGTGTAGCCACTTAAAGATGTGCTGATAATTGGGTGTCCTAGCATGATTGCCGCTGGCTCAAGCTCTGTTCGTGGTGAGGATACTGGTAACTGAAATGGGGACAGGAGTCCTGTGGCCACACATCTGTGTTAAGTGACATGTTGTCTGCTGAAAGTAGATCTGTGTGACATGATATGAGATACTACAACCAAAAGGTGTCTCTCTGGAAATAATAAAGTAGAAAGTTGTTTACTGAAGCCAGCCTGTTTACCCCCTTCCTGAGGCTTAATCTGAAGGCATCACCAACAGAGACAAGATCAAACTCCCTTTTCTTTGCTGCTGGTAAGGGACCAAATTCCTTGCCACCTTGGATGGAACTTCTGCTACGGTCATATGGGAAGTCAAGCCAAACCGCACTGCTGCCGTTCAAAGGGATAACTGATGCATGTGGAAATAACTCATAATAACTTTAAACTGAAATGGTCTCAGGTGCCCTGAGATACCAAATTCTATCAACTACAGAGGCAAATGCAGTGCATCTGAGTTAGGTCCTGCAAAGAATTGGTGCTGAACACCCCTTGCAGTGACCTATCTGCATCACTGCTCTCCTCCAGTGATATACAAACTCACCAAACTAAAGGCTCCCCTGATGTCCTGGTTTCAGCTGGGATAGAGTTGATTGTCTTCCTAGTAGCTGGTATAGTGCTATGGTTTTGAGTTAGGTATGAGAAGAATGTTGATAACACACTGATGTTTTCAGTTGTTGCCAAGTAATGTTTAGTCTAAAGTCAAGGGTTTTTCAGCTTCTGATGCCCAGCCAGCAAGAAGGCTGGAGGGGCACGAGAAGTTGGGAGGGGACACAGCCAGGGGAGCTGACCCAAAGTGGCCAACGGGGTATTCCATACCATGTGACATCACGTCTAGTATATAAATTGGGGGGAGTGAGGGCAAGGGGATCGCTGCTTGGGGACTAACTGGGCATCAATCAGCGGGTGGTGAGCAATTGCATTGTGCATCATTTGTATATTCCAATCCTTTTATTATTACTGTTGTCATTTTAGTAGTGTTACTATTATAATTATTAGATTCTTTTTTTCTGTTCTATTAAACCTTTCTTATCTCAAACCACAAGTTTTACTTCTTTTCCCGATTTTCTTCCCCATCCCATTGGGTGGGGGGGGAAGTGAGTGAGCGGCTGCGTGGTGCTTAGTTGCTGGCTGGGGTTAAATCACGACACCTGAGAAGGTCCAACCTGCTGGAGTCCACTCCTGAGAGACACTTTTTGAGTTATTTCTATCAGCTTTTTTAGCCGTTTCTAAAGTTTCTTAGACGTTGTGCAAGGATCCATGACTGTTTCAGGCACTGCATAAGCCCATAGCATCTGGAGATACATCTTCAATTGTGTTTTACTCGTATTTATTTCTCATAGACTTACATGGACATATTGAGGGCTAGTGTTGTCCAGTAGGCCTCCATGGGTGCAGTGACTACTGCATCAAACAGCACTTCCTGGACCAACTCCTCATCACCTAAGAAGAAGAGAGAAAAAGAATCAGGAGAGAAAGATATGTCTCTCCCTAGGTGTCTTAGAGAGTTCCTTATTATGGAACATCTGCCTGGCCCAGGGCAGTGAAGCAACATGTCACAAAAAGAGGCCTCCCCTTGCAGGGCTGAGAACAGGACCTACCACTATGGATGACAGATGTAACATCTGTTCTTGTCCTCTCCGGGATCATCAGACTGGTTCCCCTGCAAACTTAGTGGAAGGGTTTGGGTTTGAAAGTGTGGGCAAATGAGAGGCTTTCAAATGAAGTTATTCATCAGGCCTTCACTCCAACCTTCTCCTTGATTGAACAGGCTGTCCACAACCATTGCTTCAAATCCCTGCTTTGATCTGTCTTCTAGGTGCCCTGTAGAAGGACACCATACACCCCATTCCACTCAAGAAGCTTCTTCAAAGCCCCTAGTGATTTCTTCACAGCTTCTACTCTGTCCTTGTGTTCACTGGCTTCTCTGTTACCTCTCTGTCCTTCCTGTAAATATCATAAAATGCTATCCTGTCCTGATTACCCCCAGATGCTCAAGCCAGTCTGGGTTACCAGTCTAGTTCAGCGCAGGTTGGGGCTGAGAGAGTTTAGGAAGGTTCGGTTATGTGCTAAATGGCATGCTGTAAGATCCCATTTGTTTGATCTGCTTCATTTCTGTATTGCCCTGCCTGCATTCATTTAGTGCTGTGAGAATTTGATGGCTATCATATTGCAGATACACCCCTTTCAGTGCTATTCTAGATGGAGCCACCGCCCCCCCTTCAGTGTTTCTGCCTCCACTTACTGGGCTGAGGTCTCAGGTCTCCCCTAATATTTTCTGCCAAGTTCTCCCAACTTTCTTTCTCCTTTCTTTGTCACAGTTGTCAGCATCCATTTCTCCATCCTTGCTGTCATTCAGACCTCAAAAACAGAGCTCACCAGCAGTTCTTTCCCTCCCCAGGCCCCACATGTCTAGGAGGTATCCACATCCTATTTCTTTTTCCTCCATAGCACTTCCAAATTTGCAAGTTTCTCACAGTCAGCTCTCCTGAAACTTTCCTCCTCCTCCCTGGCCTCTTCAACTCATACATCTCCTCTTTTCAGCCTCCTCCAAAGACAGCCAGGAGGGGTCTGCTCACAGTGCGCAAGAGAGAAACAGTTATTGGATTACATTTGGTTTTAGTTTTAAGAGATTCCCATCTTCATGCTAAAGGTTTGTTCCTCTCAGGTGGAGCATTACATGCAAAAGCTTGTACTTGGCACAACTAAGGGTGCTGAAGCCATGTAGAGTAAGGTGGGCTGAAGGACATCCTAAAGCTAAATTGCTGTAGGGACTTCCCATGCACAGCTGCCCACCTCTGCCCCCCGACAGAGATCCCACTCCACAGTGGTGCTGCATCAGCTACTTGTCTGGCTACACGTCACCTGGAGAATAGGACCTGGTGCAAGGGATGAGCAGCAGGGGGAGCAGGAAAGATAACAGTGCTGTAACAATTTTTTCCCCAAATCAGTTACCAATTGTGTTTGGAAAACAAAATTAATAATCCTTGTTCTGAAAGAACCCATCTGTCTAGATGTCACCATGCAACCCTTGGAGGATGCTGGCTGGGGCTCTGGAGAGCAGAGTAGTCACAGCAGCTTTCCTGGCTCCTTCTGCCATTGCCCCCTCTATCCCCTGTGGTCAGTCTGTCTTAAACATGGTGTGCAGCTCCCACCAAGCTGCATTCAAGCCCTTCACTTTTCAGTATTTCCTATGCTGAGACCTTCAATAAGGCTGAGTTAAGTGACAGCTTTGAAATGGAAAAAGAATCCTCTGATGAAAACAAGGCTCATTTCCACATGTGAATTAAACTGGGCTTGAGTTCAGTCCTGCCTGTGTGAGAAGGTGCCACAGGAGCTCTGTCTGACACCAATCAGTCTGTCACAGTCCCCTCTCCTCTGTGATGGGTACAGGAGAACCCCAGCAGGGCCCTTTTGGTGCCTGGGACTCACATTCCAGGTCAGGTTCCTCTCCGGTGAGGAAACGGATCACAGCCTCCAGCTGGCTGAGCTTCCGATGGTCGGGATCAATGTCGGTGATGCAGTAAATCCTGGTGGGGAGGGGAGAAACCCACAAGGGCAAAGAGAAACCACAATCAAGCAAATGCTCCTGGAAAATAACTGGAAACAAACGTTCAACAAGAAAGCTTGGGCTGCAAAGATTTTGCTGCTGCTGCTGCATGCCGTGCCTGCTCAATATCTAACAACGTGGCTGTAAGTCAAACCCTACCAATAAACCAAACACCAATTAATCTGACTGCTGAGCTTAGTAGGGCTGCTGTTATGTTCTCCAGCATAAACTCACAATGCAACCTAGCAGTCCCAAATCCTTCCAGTAGTTATCTGTATTATATGTTGTTTAAGATGTGTACCTGTGTCTGTGTAAACAATAACAATGTGATGGAGAGACCTGAAAAGCAGAGGGTCGCACGCAATATGAGTAAAACTGGATTGGGAGCAGATAAACCAAGACACAGAGAAACAAAATGTGAGACAAAGAATGAGCTTGCAGTATGATACGGTGGCAAGAAAACCTGTCCCAAATGGACACGGATGCAGGAGCCTCAGGACGCAGTTTGGGGAGAAGTGGAAGAAAGTATTACAAATGTATTATAAAAGAAACCAGTCTTCTAATCCTGCTTCCAATTTTGACTGCTTCATTGTCAGGACAACAGAGGGGAAGGGCTTATTAGAGAGAATTACAACTCATAAAAGGGCTGAAAGGAGTGATTTTTGAGAGATGTCTAAGAGAAATGAATATGTAAATTGTGGTAAGCTGACACCCCAAGTTAGGAATAGAAGAAGAAGTCACTGCTTGTGTCTCAAATGCACTGCCTGTGAAACTTGACAGTGTAATGAGAGGTGTGAAGGGCTGCAGGGCTTCTTGAATATAGTTACTTTGGCTTTGATACAGGCTGGGTTCACGTGCCTGGGTGTAACTGAATGTTGGGTTCATGAAAATACCAAACCTCACAGCAATAAATGGGAAGTGCCATGCTTTACCCTGTTTCATATCCAAACAAAGCAAAACCATAAATTATACTTGCTATTGAAATAGGGTCATAAATCACCTCCATGTTCACTAGAAATTAGGTCTAGGCTCAGTTCAGAAGAATGCCAACCAAAAATAAGCTAGGATTTAAAAAAGCATTTCAATCTCTTGCTAAGCTTGCACCAAAATTTCCTGACAGGTCTGACATACTGTAGGTTTTATAGCACAATTCTGAGCAACACAGGGAGGAACAAAATAAGTCTGAGTATAGAAGACTGAGGATAAATTTCGGGAGATGTTTCTTAGCAGAGGGATGTGCCAGGCCTTGGTAGGATCTCCCAAAGGGAGAGGTGGAACTGAATTGCCTGGAGACAACCAGGTCTTTGCAGGTACAGTCCCTGAACAACACTGCTTTTTCTCTAGGCCACAGAGGGTGGTGAACTCAAGCCAAATTGCTGGGAGCTTTGCCAAAATCTCATGACAAAGTCCTGTGTCATTGACAGGATTTCCTCCACTTACCATTCATTTGCTAAAGACAAGTCTGGCTGGAGCAAGTCGTGCAAACCTGAAACCAGAACATGAAGTATTCAGTTAGGTAGCAGACAGGCAGATACAGGCTATGAAGAAGTGAAGCAGCAAAGTTCAGAGTAGCTACCTTGTCCCTTAGGACAGCGTGGCTGTTTCAGATTGACCTACCTTCTTCCACTGAAGTGTTCCCCAACAGAATGTACTCCCCATGTCCCCTGGACAGCACAACACCCAGGCTGCAGGCAGGAAGGAAAACAGAGGGCTTGTCAGCAAGAGGAGGTGTAATCCCTAAACATGACACTGTGTTCCCTGCAATTACAACCCTTAAAGACATTAACTCCCTCCACAGCTATTAAAGAAAAGAACATCATCAAAAGAGGATTAAGTGAGATCCGATTTCAGCACAAGAGGCTAAGGAACCTGTCTGTAGAGCTTGGAGGCATTTTTGGTGATAATTTTTTTGGCCAACATTGTAGGTTCAGGTCAACAATAACATTTCTCAAATCTGTGCCAATTTTAAACCATTTCAGCAGGGGAAAAAAATCACAAAAAAAGTGTTGCTTGATTTCTTATGTGATGTTTTATAATTTTCAGTTTATAACAATGTTTCATTTAGAGCCATACACCAGAATATAAAACTTATTCAATGGAACTGAAAATTGAAGATGTGTCATTTCTTTGAAATGAAACAACATGCTTTTCTTAAGGTGTAGCTTTTGGACTCTGAACTTCAGATGTATCATAATATTCCTTTTGAGTTGACCCCAAACAATATTTTAATGGCTATAGGAACAACGAAGTCAGTTATCCACACTGCTTTACTCATTAGTCGTAGCCAGTTTTATGAAGAAAAGGGACCAATTTGCTGTCCCTGATGGCAGACTTCTGATACACCATATTGATGTCACGGGAGTCCTTGCTCACCTGAAGGGTGTGCCACTGATATCCGTGAAGAAATAATCATTGGTGAGGAAGAGAACTCGTTTCTGGAATAAGAGCATGAATAAGAAAGTGAGAGACCATCCGACAGACCAAGAGCATAGTGATGATGGGGACCTGGGATATATGTCCCCAAGGCTAAGCAAAAACAGTTGATCATTACCAACACTTCACACCCTGCCAGGGTTGGCTGCAGGCAGGGATGAATGTGCAGTATTCAGCATATTCAGCAACTTGTGACTTTCAGGATGCAGGCAGCCACTCTATCTTTCCATCTAGGGCTTCAGTTAAACCTTTCTTTGCTCTAGGGCTCCAGCACAGCCTGCAGGAAGGGGTGGGGGGAAGCTGCCCTCCCTCTCACAGCCTCCCAGCCAACATGCTGGGGCCCTGCTGCTCTTTCGCTATACAGAGCAACCTTGATGGCTTTGCACATCATCATCCCAAGCAGAAGGGGGGGCTCAGTAGGACAGGTAGAAAGGAGAGGTGGGGTCGGAGGAAAGGCAGGATGGCAAACCTACCCACTGTGTGGGTGGGCAGCCAGGGCCAAGTGTCCCCACTCCTGTGGGAAATGCTGAGACTCCTGACATTTGCTTTCATGCCAGACTGGGACAAAACACTGACATACTCCAATTTTGTTAAAAAACTCAGTAAAAAAAAAATAAATTACATTTTCAAAATGAAAAAACCTGCTGATTCAAATCCAAGCTGTTTTGATTCACATGAAAATATTTTTTTCAGACTGACATTTCAACTGAAGACATTTCAGATTATTGAAAGCTGCTTCAGAACTTCAGCTGTTTGCCAGACTGGCCTTTTCCTGTAGAAAAGTGTTGATTTCAGTGGAACTCTTTTCCAAAGGAGAAAAGTTTTTGGAAAGTTTCTATCCAACCCTTATGCCAGTATATGAACCCTAATATGTTTAAAATCCCAGCCCCAGTCTGAAAACGAAGTGAGAGGATGTGTGTGGGAGACAGGGAGCGAACACAGAAAACTCAGTGTTCCCCAGGGAAAGTAGCGCCTGCTCTAACCTGCTCAAGCTGTGCAGCCGTGGAAGTGGAGTGATGCACAAAGGGCGAGCCAGTGCCAGCTCCACAGTGTGCCCTGGGTTTGTGCACACAGCAGATGGGCTGATGGGGATGGGGTTATTGTTAGGTGAGGAGGTGGCAGACGGCTCAACCCCTCCCCTCCCCTCCCCTCTCTCTCCATGCATGGCAATTGTGTACTGCTGAGCAGCAGGGTCTGAGTCTTTTGCTGAGCTGAGATTTCCAACAGTGCTTTGATACCCACAAGGAACATGGCACGGTGGTGTTTTGGTGGCTGTGGGGAACGTACAAGAGATATTAAGTGTCCCTTTCCTTGCCAGTCTGATCTGATGGCAGAGGCAGGGAGGCATGGGGAAGAAGGAGACCTGAGGGTGTAGGCCTGCCCCTGGGGGAAAGGATGCAGTAGAAAATGGCCCAGGACACCACTACTCTGAGACCCTTTCCTTCAGCAGGGCTTGTTCTGCTCATCCTTTGTTCCCCTGACCTGCCCCTCTTCTGCACATGCAGCCACTCAGCACTTGCGCCTTGTAGGAGGGAAGGCAAACCTCTGTTTGGGCAAGGGGGAGGGGATGGGTGGCCAGCCCTCCCCAAGACAGCTGGAGGTATCACCACTTATCCATGGGAAGGAAGAGAAGCAGAGGCACCCTTGAGCCAAGAGGGGCAGAGGATGTTCAGGCAGGACTTTGCTATGTAGCGCAGAGCAACTGAGAAGACAAGACCATGGGCATGTTGGCACAGTGATAGGATTGCTGACTACCAGCACCTGCTGCCTGGGAACACATGTATTTCCAGTTTTGATATTGTCACTGTACTAGGCAGCCAGTCCTAGCTAATGTCATTATCAGTGGTTTGCCACAGCTCCTACCCATGTCCTCGCTCTTTTGCTTTCACAATCAAAAACCCTTTTGTACCCTAGCTGCAAGGGAAGGCATTTTTGCCACTGGATCTCTCCAACAACCGCCCCTTATCTTTGGTCCTTATTTTTCACTCTCTGTCTCACTCCATTCTCAATACTTTCCTGAGATGAACCTGGGGAATCAGCATTTACGTGGCTGACAGAATAATTTCTTCCCCTTCACTCAGCCCTTCTCTCCACCATCTGACTGCCTCATTCTCTTTGTTTCAAGGCTCTGTCAGCACTTTCTTTGTTTCAATGCTGCTCTGCTTCATCAGCTAGCAGAGTACAAGTGGGAATTGCTAAGTTTCACTTCTGGTCCTCACTCTGTGTGTATTCTGATAATAGTAAAACTGTCACATACTCAGCTTCAGTCTCCTATTAAGAAGGATGTCCCTAAAATATTGAACTGAAAAGGTATCTTTGGATGACTCAGAAGAAATGTTATTGAAGGTGCACAGAGATAGAGAAAGAGGTTAAGCTAGCAAAATAACCAATCTAGACCTATAAAGAATAGATCTTGCTGGAAAACCCTGATTGCTTTTCTGGCAGAATAACAAAGGTAATGGATGAAGGGAATAAAGGATATGCAATGTATCTGGGTTTATATAAAGCACTTGAAACACCTTCTCATGAAATTTTATTCTAAAGAATCAGTTAAAGTGGGCTTAAATGAGATGTGGAGTGAGAACCAGCTGCAGTACTGTAAGCAAAAAGGAACAGTAAACAACAGGGTGTCGAAGGAAAAGATTTAATGAGATGAACACTCTGTCTTAGGAGCCCTTATGTACAGTGATCTGTAAGACAAAATAAAACAACATTTCTCTGCATACTGAGAAAAAGTCCCAACAGCCCTAAAAATTAGAAAGACTGGACAAAAAGGTGTGGGATTTGTGTGGAAAAATGGCAACTGAAAAAAATAGCTAAGAAACACGGACACCAAGGCAGCTGTTCTGGCGCAGCTGTGGGAGGGAGTAAAAATTGAAGGGACAGCAGAAAGGAGAGTTGGGGCTCCCTGTTCAGAAATATCCTATTGCAGAGAATAGATGCTCTCTACAGAGCTACAGGGAAACAGTACTCAATAATTCAGTGAAGCCCTGGTACTTGTGTACCAGAAATTATACAAGAGACAAAGGGAACAGAAATAATTGCTGAACTGCTTGGACTGAAAAAGGTGCAAGTATTTCAAATGCAGATGTTGGCAATGCCCAAGAGAGGAAGGGCAAAGCAATTGACAGGTACCTGATAGCTGGAAATACCAAGAATAGAGAAAGAGAATTCAGTTACAAGATCTACCAGTACAACCGTTCAAAGGAAATGGAGAAGTGTCTTCATTAGGAAATGGCATCATTTCAGCAGTGGCTGTGAGCAGTCGGTTTATTGGAATTGGTGCTGACTGTGGCTTAGCATGGGAGCAGTTCAGCCAGCTTGATCACTGAAAAAAATGCTCTTCATGAAGATGGAAAATTTTCCTGAAATATGGAAGACTTCTGGGCAGTGTAACTTGCAGGACTCTGGAATACTTCCTAACAGGAAATGATGAAAGCCAAAGTCTTTAGGAGAGTTAAATAAACCTGAATGAAAAAGTACGAGTGAACATAAATGTACAAGATAATTTTGCACTGATTCCAAGGGAAGATGTATAACCCTACATTAGAGCTGGTAGGGAACATTCAAAAGTCTCCATTTCACTAGCACTTTTCATAAAATGTCTGTAAACATTTGCATAGAAATTTAATCCTGGAGCTGAATAAAGGAAATCACATTCTGACAGAGGGAGGGACAAAGTTTTCATGAGTGTTTTTGGGTAGGGAAAGGGAGTTGCAAAATAGCCTCCAAACCTCTTTCTGTCTAGGTCAGCTCAGCATAGTCTTTCCCCATTCTAAACTCTTGAAGATCTCCAATTCATTTCACAGCCCTATAAACGATGAACAACATGTTTTTTGGCTTTGCCTAGACAAAGTAGGGAGCTGTGAGGCATTTGCAAGAGCAGAATGTCAATAGGTATAAAGAGCATTTCTAATGATGCTCTATTTTATGTCTTTAGCACATGTACTATATATGTGGTAAAACAACAAAATCCTCACACTCAGAAATGCTGACTATTAAAACCACATCCTTCGTGGTTCTTCAGCATCTATTTCCCATCCTCTCTCTCCTGTGACTTGAACAGAAGGATAATTTCTTACCCCTTTATCCACAGGGACCTTCACATCCATAGAGAGGTAGCCCGTTTCTCCATTGATCATGGCAGTTCTCAGCTGCAGAGGTGAACAAGATTAGTATTAGTGTCTCCACGCAGGGCAGAACAGGAACTAATAGAGGTGCTTGTCATTAATGAACAGGGACTGGCAGAAAAGAGTGACTGTTTTTTTGCCCCCCCACAGCTCTTTCTTGATTCTTTTAAACTGAAAACCTGTTCTCAGTGGTCAGGATCCTTGTTCAGTCAGGCTGATAAGTGACACAGTATAATAATGGCTTATGCTGAAAGCTTGTTGATACGTATTTTTAGCGAAAGGAAAGGATGTGGAAGCTATGAAATTGCCAGTCCAAGTTCCAGACTTCACCATTTGGCAGCCAGAGAGTCATTAGCATGGTGCTTTAAGAGTCTGGAAGAGGCGACACCTGAGAAACCCACTAACTCCCCCAGACTGATTCCAAAGCTCTTGGACATGTTTTAAACTGATTTATAAATTATAGGCTGTATTCACCACCACTTCTGTGGTGCAGCAAAGCAGCTGTTTAACACAGCAAAGCAAGACTGTATGATAGCAGAGTAGGCAGCAAGAAGACCATTTTATTCAGTCCAGCTTTCAAAGGCAAAATGTAATTTTCACCGTGACTCCCAGCCTCTTGCAAGAAAGAGCCAGGGAATTTTTCCACAAGTGCAGAGGCTTTGACTTTACGTCCAGCCTGCCAGAGCATATCAACCTATTGCTTCATCCTGGATAGAAAAAACGGTGGGATGTAACTTATTCATTCACACAAATTGCTTCCTTACTGCCAGAGACAGGCCTCCACTCAGGCGTTGGCCAGTCTCAACTGCCCTTGCTTTACAGGGCCACAGTTCTGTTTATTATGGCTGTTTGATGTGGGTTATTTACAGACATAGAATATAAAGCTTGTGTTTCCCAAGGCCCATGTCTTGGAAATCGAAACACTGACTGGTACTCTCACTCCTTTTTAGCTAAGAGCATTTGACCTCCTGCCAGAGCCATGGCATACTCTCTGTTCTGGTCTGACAGCCTGCAGCATTTTCTATGGGTTCTGGGTTTACTTCAGATAGTGTTGCTTCATCCATATCTTCTTGAATGTCAGGCATCTCTCGTTGCTCCGTAAGGCAGCAGAGAAGTAAATGAGTGGATATCTGAGATCTCCTTGGATCTCCTCAGCTCCAGATAACCTGCAGGCAGGCTACTTGCCCTGTGCCCTGTCCCCAGGTGACAGTGGCTGTAGGTTGGTGCCACCATCCTGGCTTGCTGCTTCTTCCTCAATAGTTTTTCCTGTGTTGAGAAATCAATTACAGTCCGGGTGTCTCGGAGCCCCCATAATGCTCAGTCCTTTTTAGGCAGGACACTTCTGGCAACAGCTGGCCTCCACTTTGAAAAATGTGTAACAGAGTTTGGACAAAGGGGTGGCCTGGTGCATGCTGAAGCACTCACTCCTGACACCCCAAACAGCAAAGTCTCCTGCTCCAGGGCAGTGAGTCTGTGCCGCCCCCATCACTGGTAATGAGTGCTGCTGACTCCTTTCCCCTCTCTGCTTGTGTGGTTTCAAACCAATGCAGACATACAGCTTACGTGAAGGGTCTCACAACATCTAGGTGTTTTACCACTCAGTTTCAACATCTTTGCAGACTAATTTCTTCTTCAGTGGTTCTGTCAAGGCTGAAGAAAATCTGTTTGGGTCACAGATCCTAGACTAGTCGGGAAGATCTCTCAATGCTTCCCTTTTGTGCTCTGTGCTGGTTTTGGCTGGGATAGAGTTAATTTTCCTCATAATAGCTAATATGGGGCTCATAATAGCTAATATGGGGCTGTGTTTTGGATTTGTGCTGAAAACAGTGTTGATAACACAGGGATGTTTTCATTACTGCTGAGCAGTGCTTACTCAGAGTCAAGGCCTTTTCTGCTCCTCACCCCACCCCACCAGCAGGAGGCTGGGGGGGCACAAGGAGTTGGAAGGGGACACAGCCGGGATGGCTGACCTCAACTGGTCAAAGGGGTATTCCAGACCATATGACATCATGCTCAGCATATAAAGCTGGGGGAAGAAGAAGGAAGAGGGGGACACGGACGTTTGGAGCAATGGCATTTGTCTTCCCAAGTAACTGTGATGGAGCCCTGCTTTCCTGGAGGTGGATGAACACCTGCCTGCTGATGAGAAGTGGTGAATGAATTCCTTGTTTTGCTTTGCTTGTGCACATGGCTTTTGCTTTACTTATTAAACTGTCTTTATCTCAACCCATGAGTTTTCTCACTTTTACCATTCTGATTCTCTTCCCCATCCCACTGGGGGGGAGTGAGCGAGCAGCTGTGTGGGGCTTAGTTGCCAGCTGGGGTTAAACCACAACACCCCCACACTGAGAATATCCCTGTGTTGCTTTACAAGCAAACACAAACTTCCTTGCTGCCCAGCTGCAGATAGTACTATTGTACATCAATTGGTATTTTCCAGACAGTGCCATATTTCTTCCCCTACATTTCTTTTTAGCAGCTGGCTGTATTACACATCATTAGCACTTGGGCATATTTTTCCAGTCTGAATTTGCTACTTATCAGTGTTGCTGAGATTATACTGCAACTGATGTTGAGTCTGTCATTGATCTAATACCATAGCTGCAAATCTGAGTGTTGAAACGTTGGCAGCTTTCTGCTGCAGTGGGTGTATCTTGAGAGTCTCTAGACTTGCTGAAGTCACACTGCAGATATCGTTCGTGTCACTGAATGTCTCTGTACCCTCAGTAATTGCAACCTTTCTTTCTTCTGGAAGATGCAGTACAGGAACACAAAGTGACTTTGGTTTTCATGTCTCTCTTGACCTTTTTATTCACTGGATAATTTTACTCTGATTGCTTATGGACAGAAACCTTACACCACTTTGCATCATATTTGCATTTAGGTATCAATGTTATTTGGTCAGACAGGAACCTGCTAGCCAAATAAATATGGCAGCAAAGCAAAGTCCTCTCATTTCCTGTTTTTTTTTCTTTTTTTTTTTTTTTTTCATAAAATAGTGAACTGGGTAAAAGAGGAACAGCTCTAAAAGTGGCTCCAGTGAGAGAGAAAACTACAATGGGAGCAGAGCTCCTAGAAGACATCAGCGAACCCACACAAAGCCACTGGCAACCTCCATCTTGGTGGTTCCACTGCATGTAAAGCCTCTTATTTTTGTCTTGCTTTCCATGTTTCACACCCCGTTCTGCTGTGTTTCCTTTCTCAATTTGCCACTCTTCCACTTCCAAAGTTCCTTTGATGTGGCCCTTTCTACTTGGCCTGCACTAGTGGCAGTAACTACTTTGATCCTCTTGCTGGGCAGTTTGTTTGTCCTACCTGTTTAAGTGGATATCTACAGCATCAGATCCATTTACGTCAGCAGTCTTTCCCGTAATCCAGAAGCATGCGTCCCACAGCTAATTCTACCTTACTCCAAAGTCAGTTCTTATCTTAGTAACTTAAGTATCTATTCTCTCCTAACTCTTCTGAGTAAAAGAAAACCAGCCACAGAGGAACCTCTCTACCTTCTCATTATATCTGGCTTCCTAGCTGTGCAATACAGCAATGTGCAGCTGTTAAGGTGCATGCTGTTTCTTGTTTATCACTTTTCAATAATTTTGCTTGAAAGACAGTAGAAAAGGTATTTTCTAATCTTTTCCCTCTGGTCACCTATTGTTTTCAGTGCCTCCACACCTGTGCAATAAGGTGGTTTCTGGAAATTTGGTTTCTCAACTAAGTCCCTTATCCTCTTTGTCTATTAATAGTGACTGGAAGCTTTAGTGTCTTTTTGAATGTACTTTCTTCCTTGTTGCAGATCTCATAGGTTGGGTGGCTTCAGCTGTATCTCACATACTACATGTATGGGTAACACCATGGGACACTGCCATACTCCTAAGCTATCTCAGCTTTGTATTAAGGCAGCACTTGGGCCACGTACACACAGACTCGCTCCGTGGAGCACCCTCCAGAGTGATTCTTTCCTCCTGACAGTGCTTGCCTTCCCTCTCCCATGAGGAGAAAAACTCACACTGGGAAGGAAGACAAGCACTTTGTAGGGGAGCATCATCCTTGACCTCTTGTAGACCACCAGCCTCTCTTAATCAGGGCCAGTCAGGCACAGAAAAAAACAGGAGTGCCTACTGCTCCCCTGCCCCTTCCATACAGGCACACAAAGTAATAGAAAGAAGGAGCTACAAGAAAGGCTAAATTCACTTTCTGATACTCACAATTTCATCCCGGTCTTCCCATTCCACTTCTGAGAGATCTACGCTGTTGTAGTTTGGCTTAGGCTTCAGTTTCTTTCCTTCTTTATACTGGCATTCATTAATAAAAGAAAAACAAAACAAACCAAACCCCAAGTAAGTGGCTAGATAACTTCCTAAACTAACCCTTTAAGAATTGATATGTAATTTGAAAATTAGGGGTGTCTCATTTATTCTCTGACTAGGAAGGCAGCATTTGGGTGCAAGTACCTTCTTGGTCCCATGCCATGTATTTCTTCACGTGGGCAGCGCGGAACTAGGAGAGTTCAAGTGGGAGAGGCTGACCCAGGAGGAAGGGACAGGCAGGAACACAGGTAAACTTGCAGGTAAAGGCTACGACCTCCTTTGTGAGAGTGTTCTTCTAAATAGATCAGTACAATACACTTGCCTCCAGAAAATCAGTTTTTTCCCCTAGCTAAGAGTAGAATCCATTAGCACTATAATACCAGCAGGAGATCTTTTCTGATGGGAATTTGGTTTTGACTCCACTGACAGAAAGGTAAGCTTTTCACCCAGGGCTAACTGATACAAGAGAGCTATTTCCCTGTAATCTTCCAGCTGAAGGAAAAGGTGTGAAGCAGACTAAGAGAGGCCAGTTTCAGGTGGAGGATAAAGCAGTGCCCTTGCCTAGGATGTGTCCCTTCTCTTCACATACTGAAGTAACTACCCGTGCCTGTGGTCTCCCTGTGCAAAGCTGCCTTTTTGAAGACAGCTGCTGTGAAGCCCTGTGGTGGCACTTTCCCTTGCCAGTAACCGCATTAATGGTTATAGCTGCACGCAGGTGGATTTGTGCCGACAGGCATGTGTATGAAATGTAAAATCATTGCATGCCTGGGTGTCTGAGTAATGAGGTTAGCTGTGTGTCTGCAGACAGATGTGTGGTTTGGAGCTCCAGGTAGCACTGCGAGGGAGAAATGTTGTCCTTGTGTCCACTCCCTCAAGCCCCAGACAGTCTTTGCAGCCTACTGGTCTCTAAATTGTCTCTGACTTACCACGTTACTAAGATTTGTGGTACTGGACCCTGCTAACCTCAGATTCCCAAGACATCCAATGCTACACGTGCTGGGTAGCTATTACTGTGGTCCTACTCATGCTGAATCTTCTTGTAGGAGATATGCCCGAACGAGTGGAGTTGTTTCTTCAGCCCAGCAGTGAAACCTTGCATGGATGCAAATACACGTGCACCCACAATACAGCAAGTGCACACAAATACAGCTCTCACATGCACTCTTATGAAGAACAGGCAAGCAGGGTGCCTTACACTTCATACACGTGTGTGCATATATACATCTATGTATGTGGAATTGATTTCTCTGGCTCTCATGCTCCTAGGTGCCTATATATCAGTGCCTGGTAGCCTTCACAGCTCAATAAAATATATGAAATCAGGAGCATCCCTGAAAGCCACTCTTTCCCAGTAAGTGAAGGTTCTCAAATTCAGAGCTATACATACCAAAGGACGGAGGTCTGGGTGTGAAAGGATGTAGCCGTTGTTGGTGTTCAGAAAGGCGTATCCGTGGACACCCAGCTGGAGAAAGAGGCATTAGAATAATTAGTGCATTAGCAAGAAACACTGCTGTAAAATGGGTGCCAGTGGTACCCTGGTACCACCAATATTCAGAAATATTTTCCTTTTAAAGGTATTGACCAGAAGAAAATAGGGTCCATCCCAAAGCATTTATATCCAGATCTCTGGCCACTCTGTCTGAGCAGGCTGACTATGCTAGGATACACAAAAGGATAGGCAGGTAGTTGATTTGTGTACACATTCAGAAGAAGATGCCCTCCTAGAGTCTGATTGTCCTCGTGGACAATTACCACCCAGAGGCAGAATAAGCTGTCCACAGCAGGCACAGTAGTGCTGCCCATAAAATGGGCAACGATGGGGACTGTCGGAAAGAGTACAGAAACAACAGTGGCAGGTCTGTATGCCCATCACTACATATGCACAGCAGTGAATGAACAAGCAAGTATGAATCTCACAGATGGCTTCCCTGGAAACTGGTCAGTCTTCAGAGGAGCTCCGCATTATGTTTCAGTGCTGGCAAGACCAGACCTAGCCTAGGCCAATTGTAGAAGCCTGTAGTCTTAAAATGCTTTTTAAGGAATAGCATAATCTAACAAAAACAGACATTGGCTGACCTGATCTGCAGCATATTTCTGAGAGCAATTACTCAGATCAAGCCCATATATAATACAAATTCCAGCTAAACCGCGAGTTGCTAAAAACCTGCTGATAGCCTGCGCTTGCCGAAACAAGAGGTGTCTCGAGGAAAACAAGAATGGCTAAGGTTTCTATCTTCAAAAAAAGTTGCAACTTTATATTCCTATAGAGACAGTCCTGGAGGGATAACAGTAGGGAAGTGGGGAGGTAAGTAATTTATAATCCATCTGTGCCTTTTTGAAGGGAATTAATTCTGTATTTCACACATATCACCAGATCAAACCTTTGGACTCTTTCTACATGAAACAGTTTTTCGCAAAGCATGCTGAGCTCAGCTCAGTGTGGCAAGAATGAAACAAAGACATTGGATCAGGACTACAGCAAACTTCCTTGTTGGCCTATTAAAGCTGAAATTTCCCAGCCAAGTAAGCACAATCATGAATGTACAAGCCCTCAAGGGCTGTAACTCTGGAACTGGTCTTTTGTAACCCATATGCCAGGGGATTTAAGTTGAGAACCTAGGTTTCCAAACTGGTCTGGAGTTGGAAGAGCTTCTGGGAAGTCATGTCCTGCCTCTGATGTAAAGAAATCCTTCAAATAATTTTCCCTCCTTCCCTGGCAGTGCTTGGAGGAAAGAATAGTGTCCCTCCTTGGCCCAGAAGAAAGATTATTGTGATCACATGGCCTTTGAGTGATGGGGAGGGAGGAAGATGAAAAGGTATTAGTCTTATAGAGAAAATAAATGTATAAAAATTCAAGCTCCCAGACAAGGCTCTCCCAGACCCAAACCAGCTAGCTTTTTCATGCTGAGTGCATGCACCCTGCCGCTCATAGTTCCTGGGTTGCTGGAAGGATCATTTCCTACAGCTGCATGTGAATAGTCTGGCCTGCATCCATGTCTGGAAGCACTGCACAAATTCATAGCTTCTGACAGCACTTTCAGTCCTGTGAGTCTTCAGCAATCAGATTTTGGACAACTGCCTAACTGGTAGTAGTTGCCTGATAGTTATTTAAGAGAAACTGAAAGCTTGAAATGATGGCTCAAATTGCCTGATTTCATGGTGATCCTCAGATGTGCTTGCTGTCTCCTGGTGTGCAAACTGATTGAACAAAAGGTCACTGCACAGAATTTACAGCAGAAACCAAACTAAACAGTGCATCTTGTGGGGAGGAAGGGGGTGTCCTATAGATGACATTTTTTTAGATATATTGAACATAGAGCTAATGGAAAGTTGTTGGGCTAACAATTCTGGAGAGCAAATGCTCTATCTAGATACAGCACAAGCAAGTGAGAGCCAACTTCCTGTACATTGTCCTGCCAAGAAGTCTTCACACTGATCTGGAGAAAGGAAACTCTAGGCATGACAGAAAAGTTGGCTTTCTGTAGTCCATTCAGTCCTCAGTTTTTCTGCTAAGAATATTGACAGTGAAACTGGTTTATTTTTTGCCAACTGGCATGGCAGCTTTTGTGCACTGGGAACTGGATATAATACTTTAATTCTTCTGAGACAGGCTGTCAGATCATATCGTCTCTGAGGGATCTAGATTGGTGACCATCAAGATGCAAAGGCTCCATGACCTGTTGCCAGTCTACTGGATCATCCAGTCCTTGTGTTTCTAAAGCAGCTTAAGAGCTTCTAGTAGTGAATGATTTCCCACATGCCGTATAGAAACCACACATCACCACATCCAACATCTCTTGCTTTACACTCATAGTTCTTCCTACAGGCAGAGGAATGATTTTTCAGTCATGCCCATGGAAGAATGACTAGTGACTTTGCTGTGCAAAATAACAAATTGCATTATCTCAGTCTTACCTTATACCGTGGAGCAAGTTTTAACAGCTCCCTCAGTGGTACATCAGAGCCCACCACACCAAGGAGAATGCCATGAGATCGCTTAAAAACAAAGGAGAATCCATTTTCAGAAGCAAAACTTTGGTAGCTCTTTACCTGAATACACATTACTGCCTTCCTACTAGTCTCTCACATGTCCTCTCTAGGCTTGTATGAATGTATTAATTCAAAACCAACTAACATACCTCAAAAAGTCTCAAGGAGTTGCTCCAGTGTTTATGGAGAGGAGCATTTCTACCCAATATTAGTCAGCATATCTGACTACGATTCAGAAGTAACATAAAATCATCACAGCAAGTTTTGAGGGCAAATCCCTGCATTCAGTATGTGTAAATAACAGTAAGGGCAAGGCAATCATGCAGAACAGCATGGATCAGTTGATAACTTGGGCCAACTAAACCAAATAAAAAATACAAAATTGTTAACTTAGGAAAAAGGAATGCAGGAAATCCCCACAAAATGGGGAACTCATCGTTTAATAAGCATCTGGGGACCATGATGAAGGCTCCCACTGCAGCGCTGTGCTAATACAGGTTAAGGCCAGCCTCAGGTGGAGAAGGCAGACAATTGTTTGTAGGACCTGGATGAAGAGTTTATCCCTTGTACAGCAGTGGTAAGGTACCGTCTACCATTTTAAAAGGATGCTGAGAAACTAGAAATGGTATGGAAAAGTGTCTAAATGGTTTCAAAACCCAGAAGAAATGCCCTTATCAAAGATACCTAAATTGTTCAACCTTTTTATCTTATCAAAAGATAGACAGGTTTGACATTATTGCAGTATAGAAGATGCTTCCCAGGAGAAGATACCAAAGGGTACAGGCTTTTCAATCTAGCAGAGAAAGCCATTAAGACAGGAAGGTGAGGTCAGACAAATTGAAAGTGGATTTTAGACACCAGTTTTTAACGGAGAGCAAGAAACCACAATGAAGGGCTCAGGGACGGATACCTTTCTTCAATGACACTTTTGCCAAACACAGGTTATTGGGCTCATGAAGGACTGTCTGTATGAAATGTAAAGGTCTGCAATAAAATGGACAGACTAGACAAGGTAATGATCTCTTCCAGCCTGAAGCATTATGGGTCTGTGAATTAGGCTAGGTTTGAAAATGGAAGGGATAAAACAGGGAGAAGTGTCATATTTAAGGGGTATTTTGAAGAAATTGCATTCAGAGGAAATGACAGACTGTCATTTTGTCAGATAAATTGTCAGCCGCATATCCTGCCAAGGGTCTACCGCAGTCAATAATGGCCAGCTCTTCTTTCAGAGACCCATTGGCTTTAAAACCCTGCAAAGGTCCACTGCATCCTTTCAACTCTGCTGGCTGGAAGGAGAGAAGCCCACATTGCACTCACCGTCTCGTTCTTTTTGCTGAAGACTGGCATAGCCACTGTTGTCATGAGCAACAGACTTTGAGCCTGAGATGCAAAGAGCTGCCACAGAACAACGAGCCATGTGTTAGCAAATGTAATTCTGCAGATACTCTGAGCAAAAGGCACTGGAATTCCCAAGGACCCCAGATGTTGATTACAATTAGCCCCCTCCTTGCTTCCCACACCCCTCTAAAAAGAGATGGCAGTACTTTTCAATACTCTGTATCCAAGAGGATTGTGGGATGGATGCTTGCTCATGTAGGGTGATGAAGATGGGATGAAAGCCAGTGAAATGTGTTGAAGCAGGAGAAATTAAAGAGCTGTTTTAATTAAGAGACAGGAACCTGTAGAAGTGGTGGCACTATTTATACCCACCACGCATTGGGAGTGTAGACATAAGCACTTATGCAACGAGTGTAAAAACCACCAACACAAGGAGCACAGAATAGAGAAAAGCAACACAAATATGAACAAAATCACAAACAAGATATCATCTACATTGCAAACACATGAATACCACGAATGCGAAACACCACAGGCAAATATTTAAAAGGCACAACTACACACAGAGGCTTCTTATATATACTTGTTACTCAAGCATCTAAGCTTAGGAAAAACAGACAAAATAATGATCCAAACAGATACAACATAGCGAGCTATCCCTACAGGGAATAGCAGGACATGCACATATAATGGGGTAACAGATGCTCCCAGTTCTGCTGAAGACAGATGCTCTAAACGCACACATGAAAGGAGGTAAAACAGGCAAGATACATGCAAAGGAGTCTCCCAAACACACTAGCTATCAAAAGGACATAATTCCTTGCCACCAGTAGCATCCCCCTTCCATCTCCTATTTGGTCAAGTAGCAAGGCAAGAAATGACCTGCTGTCTCCATTACTATACATGCTGGGAGCCATAAAAAACCCAGTCAATAATCTATACAGTCGCTTGATGGAGATTTGAGCCTGGTATCTTGAGTTACTGGTCTGGATGATTCTTTGTGGAAACTTCCCATTCACAGCAACCCCGTGCACTAACACACAGCAAATAAAGTTCTCTGGCACTTACCGGAGATACGGAAAATACATCTGGTGAACTAAGCTACTGCACAACACAACACAGACACCCCTACCTACTCTGAACCAACAGCACAGCACAGCTTCCCAGTACATCAAGCATTTCCTCTGCTCTCCTTGCCAGTGTAAGAGGGCTCCTTCAGTCCTGCACCCCCCCACCCCCCGCCCAAGATGTACAGGCCAGCTGTGGCTGTGAGCACTGGCACTGACACACCAACTGGCACAAGGGAAACAGCATGCTCACGAAACACAGGGGTGCAGTTACCTCCTCAGACTGTGGCAGCTAGTGAGAGACATGGATGAACAGATGAATGAATACACGAATGGAGGAATGAATCAAAGATGGGAGAGGTTGGGGTGGAGGAAGAGAATGGCAAGCCAAGCCAAGAGGCAAGAAAAGAGATACAGCAAAATGAGCGCAGCAAACAAATCCCTGTGGCTGCCTTGGGAATTGTGACACCGTACACCAGTGCCAGGGGTGGCATGCCTGCTAATAGTATAAACTTGCTTGGTAGTTAGTAGCATTTCTGGAGGTTTTGCTTAGCACACTGAAGTACCATGTCCCCAGCTCTCACTTGGCACAGCTCCTGCAGCAGAAGACATCTCCATGTCACTCACCCACACAGAGGTAGTGTGCCACAGTTAGAGCCTCAAGGGTCAGCCACAGCACAGAGGTGGGGGACAGTCCCTTCCCACAAGAGTGTCCTGAGTATAACATCTATGTACAATGATAGTGCAAGCCTGGCTGCCTTGGAAGTATTTCTTGGGGTATTTCTTTCTCAGGTGGTCTTGACTCTCAGCACAACACAGAGCACTGCCACATATGACCTGGACTTCCACGTTTCATGCTACAAAGCTAAGCTCTGTACCCCTAGTTTTACTCCAACTCAGAGAGTTCAGGTTTCTCACTGTGGATCTTAAGCCCAAAAACTGTGGGTTCTCCCCAGGGCTGTGGCAGACACCCTAGAGCTGCTGCTGGCCAGACCAGAGCCAGTAACTTCAATCCCAGAGTGGGATTGTGTATGGAAACATTCTCAATGTTTCTAGAAGATTTTCCCCCTCAGATAGTATAAATAGTGCTGAGACCTCAGGTTTGTTGCTGGAAGAAGAAAATCTGACTTCTGGTCAGCTCTGTCACAGCTTTATCTCTCAAAGCACAGCAAACCCCCAAAGAACTGTAACTTTCTCTTTTAGCAGTGTAAAAAGGGAGGGAGACGGCTATTGAGGAATGTCTTCTATTTGGGGAAGTGCAGGGGAAGGTTCCTTCCATGGCGGTCTACTCCTTTGAATTTCAAAGCTGCCTTGGCAACACAACACCATAATAGCACCTGCTCGTGGTCCAAATATCTTCCTGTAGGGCAGGCCTGTGACAAAGCAAGGGGCGTTGGGAATGCTGTCTGGTCCTTTGCGATGTGTCCTTTACCCACAGGGCTGAGCACAGGGCTGCAGTGACATTAGGTCTTGCTAGCTCAAGGAACAAAAGAGTGAGCCTGCTTCCCAAACTGAGATCTGTATCTTTGAGTGGCAAGCAGTACGCAGTTAGCTATTGGACTATAAGAAATAAATCTCTGTGACCTGTATCCTGAGCTGTAAATAATCTTTCCCGTAAATAATTCTTTAGAAGGTAACCTGCTTTCACAGAAGCACTACTTAAGTCATGCTATGCCTGTGTGATTAGTCCTGGGCTCCTGGTTCACTGCAGATTCAGACCTGAGTCTGCATACACATCTCAACTTCAGGAGTGAGCAGAAAAGAAATATTGTCTGTCTCAGCAGAGCCAGAGACCAGTAATTTCTATCAATCACCCAACTCCGGGTTTTACATAAATTTCAGGACTTTATTTCAATTCAGATACACATAAAATATTTAGATGGGAAGCTGGGACAAGTTATATGCCTAACATACTAGCTGGGTGTCTGACACCTTTGCCAGTTTGGCCCACAGGCCCTACTGTTTGCTGACTAAGGACTTGTGCTCTAGGTCCTTACCGCACTGTCCATGTAGGCTTCAGTCCAAATAATATCATGGTCGTGGTTGATGACCATGGGACGGCTGAGCACATGCAGGTACTCCATCACGTTCTCCTGGACATCCGCTAGTGTGGAGATCTGAGTGTAGTAGCCTTCATGGAGAAACAGAAGGATGAGTCACTCTGCTAATGTGTCTTCCCTATTTTTATATGAGTGTGCAAAGCCAGAAAACTAGATGTCAAAGACTGTATCTACCCAGACAGTTTATCTGCTCTTTACCAGAAGAGCCTTGACGTGCCTTGTATCCACTAGTTTCTGTGGAAATCTAGAATTTCAAAGCACTGTCCTTCTTCTCAAAATACTGAACCAATGCTCAAGACCAGAGTCTTGATACAACTAGAATCATGCCAAGCAGATATAAAATGTTGCTTTGGGTCTTGGGCAACACTGTCCACTGATCAGGCTGCCTTTGGTCCTGAAAGCCAAATATATGCAAACAAAATATTCCACCAGGCTACCCACTTACCCTGCCCAAACTCCCAACTTCTCTTCCAGACTTTTTCCAGCACTGTACTCTTCCGCCTGCCTAGCTTTACATCCAAGGATGGCAACTATGTCCATCTACCCATTGGAAGCAGAATGTAAAAGTGCAAGTTACTATTTCCAGAGCCTTGTCCCTGCAGATGGACCCGTAAGTCTAATACTACAACAAGGAGTACAGGGGAAGAATTTTTTCAAGTTATCAAAAGTTCCTCAAAACTAGCTGCTTAACTGGTTAGGAATGCTAACACAGTGTAACATCATAAGGAATCTTGTCCTGCTTCTCACCACATGGAACTGATTGGTTGTACTTGGTATAGGACAGAGTATGTCAGATAGATAGAAAACTTTTGTTATCACTAGGAAAACACTGCCATGTGAAAGGACTCATGATCTGATAACTTTGTGATGCGGAAGCAGATTTAGTGTGCTTGAAAACAAGGACTAGAAGAGCTATACAATGTGTTGAAACAGAAGAACCAAAATCAGTGAGCCTTCTGCAGAGCCTAAGTCTTGTAAGTGAGAATTCAAGTGCAAAGAGCATATTTTTATTCTCTGTTTGGTTATTCAGAAGAATCCATTCTCACATTTTATGGTGAACCAACAGCACCGTGAACTCCCTGTCACTAACCTTAAGACTGAATATGCAATCTGAAATCCAGGTTTTTGTTTCATCTAACAAAACCTAAAAATGTTATGTGTGGTTCATAGTGCTAATAGATGAACACCCCCAGCTCACAGACATTCTGCAGGCCAGCAACTCTCCTCTGTCAATTATTTTCAGTAGCGAATGCACCCATGCATTTCATAGTCTGCTGGAGCCACTGCTCAGCCAGGAAAAGAGTCAATATACTTAGCTAGTCAGCTCCCAGCTTCAGTCTTCCCTTCCTTTCCCTGTTTAAGCAGGATACTGATGTAGCAAGCACTGCTGACTGTCTTTAGGTACACTGAGGCCAAGTCATGCCCAACCAGGGAAGACTTTTTTT
This sequence comes from Pandion haliaetus, assembly GCA_013401275.1. NCBI lineage: Eukaryota > Metazoa > Chordata > Aves > Accipitriformes > Pandionidae > Pandion > Pandion haliaetus. Next base: position 114,315 of record VYZV01016413.1, read on the forward strand.
TCCTCTCTTCCTTTACCCTTGCAGACTACGATAGGGCTAACTGGACTTTTTAATTGGCCCCAAATGCATAGAGGTGGCTCACCTACTCTGAATGGATTTTCCCATTCATGCCATTTCATGCATGCTAGAGAGAATATTGGTTTTGGAGTGGGATTAACAAGCTGTCCTGGTACCTCACTGAAACCACTGGCACACAAAGAATTTGGCTAGGATATAGGGGTTAACCTGTAGACCTTGTGAAAAATACTGTAAAATCTTTAAAGAAAAGATGTTTGTTTTACATCTCAGCCAAAAGATGTCAGGCTTTCTGACAGTTTTAGACAGATTGTCAAAAGCCAGCAACTGGGACACAATAAGCACAGGGACTTAGGTGGACTACAGCCAGCATGAATCTCGGTCATAGTGTCCCTTGGCACCGTGACAGGAAAATGTGGTGGCTCAGCACGATGGAGTTGTGTTAGTTGGACACAGGAACACTTCACATGGACTAGCAGGGTCTGCTTTTCCCTTAGGCTGTCTTCCAACCAAGGGCTCATGGGCCCCAGCTGTAGCGGGTAAGCTTTAGAGGGGTCGAGGGCCCCATGGCTGCAGTCCACATATGATGTGTGTGATGGGGGTTGGGGAACCATTCCCATACAGCACCTTTGTTGTTGCAGGCAATCCATTTCACCTTGGGGGCGAAAGTGACCTCCCGTCCTATGAGGTAAGTGAAAACCCGCACCTGGGAACAAGAATGCAAAGATAGAAGAATTAGGCTGTAATGTGCTACCAAATTCAAACAGCCAAAGTTTGGCATCCTGTTGTACACTGGTGTGAATGCCTATTTGTGGCAATAGCTCTGCCTTCACACAGAGGCAGGAGCATCTTGCTCCATTTGTTTTGCATTTGTGGGCTGGAACTTAATTTCCAATTACAATAAGCCCAGAAAGCCAAGTGGCACCCAGGATCATCTGAATAACAAGGCAGAAGTGCAAATTCTGTTTGATTTTATGATAGCAGCTCTGCCAGGCACTCAGCAACCACATGCAGAGAGGTTTATAGCTCACAGGAATCCTTTACCCAGGGGAGCAGCTGGCTGCATGAATCATTTAGAGAAAGCTTCACCATTTCTCTTGTGTTTGACCAACAACAAAAAAGCCAATCCTGAAATAAACTGCTTTAACAGCCCCATGCTCTGGTCTCTCAGTAGCCTGCTTCTCTCCCTTTGTGCATTGCTGCTAGCTGGGATGAGGTAAACAAATAAATCAGGAGGGTTTAGGATGATCCGTGGTATATTCCACTTTCACAGTCTGGTCTGCTAGTACAAGCCTGTAGTCACAGCCTTCAAAGTAAATAGGGCTGGAAGGCACCCAGAGAGGTTGTCTGGGTGATTCCCCTGCCCACCATAAGAATTGGTCATAGCCAAACCTTTCCCAAACAGGACCAATATAAACAGTCCTGGATGAGATTAAATTCTTTGCAAAAGTTTTTTTTTTTTTTTTTTTTAATTTTAAAATCCTCAGCTCAGTCTTTATTATCTTATTAGAAGAATGTTTTGATTGCCCACACCTTTAGAAAACAAAGCACATGGAAAAAAAAAAAAATTCACTGACCTACAGACATCCATCTGTGATCCTACCACCTCTAAAATCACCGCAGCAGGCTCCTGCCTGGCTGCTTTGTCTTGTGTTTACAGCTGGATGCACGCATATTGGAGGACGTGAATGCTCAGCTCTGCCCAACATCCTGGCTCACGTTCTTCCATTCCCACCATAGCAGGATAACACCTTTCCTCACCCTTTCTATTTATCACTTCCCAGACAAACCTTCCGATCTGGCCGGTTGTATTTTTCAAACACAGCTTCATAATCCTCCACTGCTCCATCTGTGATCAGCATGATAGCTTGGTTACACAAGCCTCCTTGACCGGCATCTCTGAACTATGAACAGAGAGGAACAGCATTAGTTATCTCAGCACAGACCGTGTCTATGTAATTGCAGTATATTTATTCATGGTGGGCCAGATCCTGACTTCCTCTTGCAAACCTCACACTGTGCTCGGAAAGAGCTCTGCTTAAATAAAGACTGTTTTTATACTGCATATATTTTTTTTATTTATACAGCCTTGCCTAGCACATGTAAACACAGGAGGCTTTAAAGAAGTAAAATAATGAGAAAATAAGTGCTGTGGAGGAAGGATGCGATTCCCTGCTGCCTCACGTCTTGCACAGTCACATTCGTTTATGCAAAACAACTGTAGGCTGACCATAAACACTGCAATTCTGATTTGACAGCAATAACTGTCACTTTTTATAGCGGAAAATGTGACGGGAGGGGGAAATCAGACTCATTATTTCAGGGTAAATCCATCAATCTGCCAAGAAAATAGTAGAGAAGGGCAGGAGCACATGAAAAAAGAAAACTACTGCCATCAGAGCTGAAATAGGTTATGAATGTGCCAGATAGTCCATACACTGTAATGACAGATGACCTGTTATCTATGCATAAGTGATGTTTAAGGTACAGGGGAAGCACGCTGGGACTCTGGTACAAATGTTGATGTGCTCCCAAGGACACATGGAGAGGTGTTGAACAGGTTTGCTCTTACAGACAAGCCAGACCCTGCCTGTTGAGCCAGGCAGACCAGCCTTTGAATGCTGCTTATCTAGTGCTCCTGCGTACACAGCCATTTGCCTCTCATACCCTCAGGTACACTGACTCTAGAGAACCAAGTGCCTTACACAGCACCAACAGAGGTGTTGAATTAGCAGTCACCAGAGGAGGTAGCAGATGACATCAAGGCACAAAAATGAGCAGCTACTTTGCTGCAGCTCCTAGCTCAGTGCCAGTATGCACTTCTTGCACAGCATCTCACTGCTTCTATGCTCTGAGCAAGGAAAAGTCTAACCAACAAAGGAGTATACAGAAACTGATGCAGAGTGAAAAAATATGGGAGGAGGAGGATATGACAACTCTGCACAAGAGATAAATGAGAGGTAATGGTATGAGATGGAGAGCATATGGGAGACTAATTGAAAGGTGATTAAGGTTATATCAAACACAGCAGCAATTTTAAACTGGAGAGGGTAGTTATATCTTATAAATGAGGAAAAAAGGTATCCAAGTGGCAAGACTAATTGCATAAAATAGAACCAAGCACTGGATGGGAGAACAAGAGCACAGGGTGTGAACTGGGTCTTTTCAGATGCTTGAGGGTCCAATTCACAAGTTCCTTCTGGTTTGGTAATGCTATGTTAGGAGAGAAGGCAAATGTCTTTACCAACATGGATGGTACTGTGGTTCCACTGCAGATTGACATCATGACCATTAATACGTGGAAGCCAACTCCAAGCCCAGATTTCCCCAGTCATTTCACCACTCCTATAATTACCTCTGTGATTGTCTCTTATTATGAAATTACCAGGTTCAGTGCTAATATGACCATAGTGTCTCCTTCCACCACCATTTATGTTATCAGTCCTGCCTCCTTCAACATTACTCTTAGTATTATGGAAGTACCTGTTACTCTACTGCAGTAAGCATGGATTCAACAGCTTCTGAATGACCACGCATATCCCTGCTTCATGATAGTCCCATTACTTGTATCACTGACCAGAATTAGTACAGATGATCATGAGAGAGAATGGTGGTGAAACGGTCTTTTCTAACTAGCTGTTCTCAAGCAAAACATCCATGTGAATGACTGAATCAGGATGAGATGTTTGGGCATGCTCCTCCTCTTTCATATCACCAGAGCAGTACATTCAGAGGGGAGACAGAGTGTACCTCTGCAGCTGTGGTCATGCCAACCCAGCAGTGGGGGTCTCCCATGTCTTTCTCTAGAGAGTCCCCAAGGTCTGATATTTCCAGTGGTCCAAAAAGCTTCTACACCTTGTGCCAAGGAAAAAAACCCATCAGTGCCAGGCACAGGATAACTGGAGCTCCAGGAGGGGTCAGAGAACATGTGTCCCCTGCTCAGCAAGGAGACCCAGGGCAAAGGCTTAGGGTGCACGACAGGAACAAGCACACGGTGTTCTTTGGTGCAAACAAAAGGGCAAAAGCAGTTGACAGCTGCATGGAATTCTGCTACAGATCATCAGGTAGGAAAAAGACAAGGAGTGCCAATGAGCTATTCCTAGCACAGAGATCAACTGCGTGCAAATTAGCAGAGAGAATGGCTAGTGTGAGTGTCTATTAGGGAGGCACAGGGTTATGATGGTACGGGAGACGCTGTCAGGATGAAGTTCAGATCACAGATAGGTGAACCTTGTAGTTATGAAAGCAGCTTATTCCAGACTGTTGCAATCTACAACATGTTTTGTTTAGACTATTATTAAATTAACACTTAATTAAGGTTACCCACCATTTCATCAAACTACTTAAGACATCTCTTCATGTAGCTTACTTCAGACCTCATAATACTGAGAAATTAGATGCTGTATTGGAACCAGCAATCTTCTAATTACAAGAGTAGATGATATTTTCAACAGGGAAAATGAGATCATCAGTGTTATAGAAATAGAGATTAAAAAGATAGATTTAGAAAACAAATGAACAAGAGGTAATCCCTGATTTTTAGGTCCTTTTGTGGCTGGCTGCAGCTGTAGCAAATGATCTGACAGCATTCACATCAAGCTCTGAGCACAATTCCCTGCTCTGACTGAAGTCTCAGAAGCATGAAAGAAGGGGAGATGAGGAACAAGATGTCCACAGAACAGATGTCTGAAGAGATGTGGGCTAGAGCTGCAGTCAGTGAATGAGGCACGGAGCTACATATTCTCCTGTATAACTGGTCATGTTGCCAGGAGTAACAGGCATGCTCTAATTAATGCAGGGTCATAGTCTCTTGTACTCCCTTGTTTGCTCATTGCCATTTACTTTGCAGTTATAGCCTAGCACAGAGTTACTAGTGAAGCAATAGGAACATCAGCATATCTCAGTGATGCACAGGCACACATGCTGATAATATACACATTTGGCCAGATGGCTGAGCAGCCCCTCTCAGTCTCCTCCTGCCCCATCCTTATGCACACCTGCCTCCAGAACTACTGAAAATTCAAACTTAGTGGAAAGTGTCTCATGGGTAGAAAATCAACAGTAAAGAAGGAAACAGAAAGCCAGTGAAGAAGAAATGAGAGATGGCATTAAACAAAATGGCATAAACTGGCAAACAGGAAATCCTGAGCTTTGCATATCCTGAAAAATATGCTGCAGAATCCAGGTCCATAAAAACATGAGTGGAGTCAAGAAAAGATTTATAAACCTTCAGAAAAGAAACAAGAAAGGGAGTAAAAAGAGTATGTTGCCAGATGATAAAAAACAGAGGGAAATGGTCAGGCAGAGATAATTTATAGCCTCCATACTTCATCATCAAAAGGACAATATTGTAATGGCTGGGTACACGCTGAAGTGATAAGAAACAAAGAAAAGAATGAATGAATTACAGGCAGGGTCACAAAGTGGTAGGGTTAAAGAAAAAGTTAATTGAAAGCATTTGAATAATCTGTGCTCAGTGGGAAGGGAAAGAATTGCAGGTGTTGCTGAACTACTTGCTTCATGGGCCGAGACCTGAATGGGACTATATGAGATCACAAAGGATGAAGAGGAAATCAACAGAAAATGTGTGTTACAAGAAGGGAGGAAACTAGATAGGTAAATTGTCCTTAAACATTTAGCACACTGCTAGAAAAATTAACACAGTCCTCTTGTGAGTGTGCAAATGAAATGCTTCCCCACACAGGTTGGGCATAAGAGATCACAAAACCTTTTGGTTACTCACGTCAGCAGAAGGGTTCATTCTTTTTATGACATCAGTTTGCTCAAGTTACACAGAATGTTATGTCTCACTGAAATCCAGTTTGTTACAAGTTTCACCATTTTTTTCACCTATAGCTATTTTGGAGTGACTTACTCATAATTAACCTCAAAATTTATGTAATTTCTGAGTTCAGCAGTGAGTCAAGGCACGTTAAGAGGAGGTATCTTTCCAAGGTGGCCTCAGAGAGCAGAACTTGGGGTTTCTTTTCCTCCACAGCATCAGAAAAACATCAGCTTTCAAAATACCTACTTACTCTGAGCAGATCCTGAGAAAGGAGGACCCATAAGTCACAGATTTTGTACTGTCTAATCCTAAAAGATTCATATATAACAAATATGTGAATATATATGACTCTCTTAGGATTAGGGGTGTGTGTTTGCATATATATATACACATGTACACACATATATTTGGCATGTCTATAAAGATATATAAATATCTTTACAATTGATGTACATTAGAAAGGATAGTCGGAGGCTCAAGTACGGAACAGGAGGCTGAATACCAGCTGGAGAGGAATACCGCAGAGGCAGATCAGCTGGATAGGAATTAACAATGTGACAAAGTCTGAAGAAATGTAGCTGTTGTCTTACATTGTGTTAAGAGGACTATGGTGTGTAAAACAAGGAAGGTAATTATTCTGCTCTGCTTAGCACTTGATAGCTCTCAGCTGCAGCACTTACACAGTGTTGGGAGGATGGTGTTTCAGAGAAGGCAGGCAGCCTGCAAGCAGCCTTGAGCAGAGCAGCGGCCAGAACAAAGGGGTATAAATCCTACAGGAAAAGGGCGAGAGGACAAAACATGCCAACCTTATTGAAACAAAGAAAAGATAGCAGTGAGATAGACTAAAACTTGATAAACAAGAAAGGAGCTCGAGAGGTGGCACTTGACACCTGAGAACTTTGAAGCACTTTATAAATGTATGCTTAAGACCATGGTTTCCCTGGGATGCATATTTTGTTGAAACCACTTGATGTGTGGCTAAATTGAAATAGCGAGTTTAAGTGGCTTATTGAGCATGGCAGAGAGGGGCAGGGGAGGCTCTGGCTAACTGTTCTCCTGAAGCTGTTCTGCAAATTGCGTCATGGATTAAAATATGCCCTGTCTACCCCAGAACATAATGGAGGAAAACAAAGACAGTGAGAGATTGTGCTCTTCTTCAGCCCCTCTCTGCTACTCATACCTCATTGAGTAGGTCTCTACTGGGCTATTAATTCTACAAGCAATTGGACTGAGGAAAATTACCAGGGAAATTTTGCAGCCACTTTCATTACAGATATTATTACTGGTTGTCTATTGTAATCAGCAAAGCCTGTTTCATCAGTGTGATGTAGCAATTTTCATTTTCATTCTCTTGCGTATGCTCCTGTGAACAATAACAGGACAGTCTGTGAGGAATGCCTATGATTACAAGCTGAGAATGTGAATTTTGTCTGATGGGAAGGGGGTGGCCAATTCCACCGAAGTTCCCACTTCTCCCACCTGCATGACTGCAGCAGCACAGATTTGTTTCAGGGCACACTGGAAACCCCTTTCCTCCTGTATTACTGATACAGATCTAAGAAGCTCTAAGAGAAGATTTCAGAGTCCTTAAAGCATAGGAGCATTTGATAGGTGGCACCCTTTTGCCTTAAGCTATGGTACTTGCAGAGCTTGGGGTCCTCCAGCTGGTGATATCAAGGTACTCTCTAGATGAGCCCTTACCAGGGAAGCTACAGTTTGGGGAAGGTGGCTGCAGGACAGCAGGCATGTTTTAACACTTGCATGCCTAGGTATGTGCAGCCTCTGGCGCTGTCGTGTGTTCATGGAAACACAATCTCTGTCTCTTCTGAATGTTGCCAGGCAGACAGAAATCCTGGGATGAAGCTGCGAAGTGACTTGCAGGACGTCCTGCAGGCTTCCTGCTGCACGCGCAGCTGTCCCACAGCTGGCTGCAAACAAGGCTCCCAGCTAATGGCTTCAGTGGCATTGGACTGAGGTCCCATTTGCTAAAGAGGAGGCAGTCATGCTCCATGCTGCAGTGAATGACACGCTGCAAGAAAGCTGCGACCAATATTACTGTGAAAGGAAAGCTGGGTGGAAGAGATACCTAGGCCTGTTTCACACCTTTCTTTGACAACAAAGTTACTGTTTCTGAACTCCTGTTTCACGGACAGCAGTTTCCAACATGCAGAGAAGCACCACACCAGCAGTCAGACAACAGCCACCTTTCCTCATCTGCAGATGCTCAAAGGAAAAAACGCTCAAATGCCCAAGTCAGTTGCCCTCTCTCCAGATCTGAGGCAATAACAAAAGGCATGAGAAAGCAGCACCTCACCTTGCGAGTGAATAACATCAGAAGGTTTTATCACCACTGAGTGCTGTACTGTCTAAGCAATCTCAGAGCTGTTTTGAGCTCATTAGCTAAGGGAGAATCAACAAGGATCAAGATAAGTGATTACTACTTAAACTGTTGACTGCATTTTTGATGCCAAATAGAGAGGTAAAATATTTTCTCTACCTGCCAAATAGTTTTTTTCTCTGTTACTGCACTGGAGTTACGTTAGTCCACTGGGATGCATGGACATCACTCTCTCTCTAGAAGTATTTTTGGTCCAGCTATGTCAAAGAAGCACAATTTTTTTCTGACTCAGCTGTTCCACCATGTGCCTTCTATTTCCCTTGGGCATGCCTGGCTTAAAGTATGCAGGGTTTTATAGAAGTCCTGACTCCTGGAGGCTTGAGGATTGCTTAGTCTAGTGGGTGAGCCATGCCTGCCAGAAAGCAGGTGTGAGGTCTCCTCATTAGTGGAACCAGATGAGTTTTGGTGTCTGTGTCTGGCATGATGGGCTGCTATTTCAGCTGGGGCAAGCAGGCTTTCTTTAGGGTTATGCTCCATTATTCTCTGCTGAGACCTTCAAAGCTGTGCTGGTTGAGAGAGTCTGCAATTGTATTGCATTGGGCTTCTTTAATCTGTTGTCACTGTACATAACCAGTACTACATTTGATATTAAGAAATCATTTTTCCTCTGGTGGAAAAATCTTTTAAATATTCTGATTTATACAACGCGGGCCTATATAGGCTCTGGATCTTTGATTTTAAAGATAAAGTTAATTTTGTTAGAAAATGCAAGGATACATGCAGAAAAAAAATCTAGCAGGCATCTAGTCCATGTAATCATCCTCAGTTTATATCATTACTGCTTTCCTGGTCACCTCAGTAACTATCTTCCTCCAAAGATGTTGATCCATTACTACTAGGAGTGCTGCCAGCCTATTACTTCAATGTCAAGGCTACACCACACTTTTCTCAAGTTGCCATTAAAACCATTATGCTTCTATTACCATTGATAAGTCAGCTCAGCTACCACCATCCCTGGGTTCAATTCTGATCATGCTTGCACTGGCATAAATTAGGAACAGCATTACCATAACCAACAAACTTAAACATTCAGTTTGTAATATAAGTAAGAGTGGAGAATCCTTCTCAGGGTGTCAGTACCTCTAGCACACTACCTTTAACATCAATGCCATCATTATGGCCACTAGCATGGAACTGCATACATATTTTTGTGAGCACCAAAGGCATTGGCATCATCTTTTTTTTGTTAACTTTCCTTAAGAAACAGAATTAAGTCATATGTTTACCTCCAGGCTACTGAAGTCCCAATTGTTCACATAAGGCAATGAATCATTTATGATTTTTATCACAGGACATGATCAGACTGACTGATTAATTCTCCTGTACCTGTGAGTTCTTCCTCAAGCACTGACACTCAGCAAAGTGACTTTGAAATAAATCTGAAGCCTGAGAATAATCTTTCATGTCTTCATCATCATCTACTTGCCAAGGCTCACTAGTAACAGTACTTATGACCAGAATTGTTGCCCTCAGCTGATCAGTTATATTTTATTGCCACCATCTCTAACCAAGGTGCCTGGGCAATGGCCAGCTGTGGGCTTGTTAAAGAAACACTCATGAGGCCGCAGCCTTGTCAGCTCCTGATGCTTCCTGGGCAGGGATTGGCAGCCCTGGGGCATCACACACAAGCTGACACCTCCCCAAAGCTGGGCCACCCCTGCACACCACTTGTCACAAATTTGGGGCCTGTGAGATCAGCTCAGACACCTCCCCCCTGCAGCACCATGAGGTATGTGCTAAATCATTAGATGTAGAGGGGAAAGTAGAGGTGGGCAAGGACACTTGTGCCCGAAGCAAGCATCAGCACCAACTCTCTTACCTCCCTCAGGATTTTGAAGGACTCCGTCAAAGCCTTGTTCACAGTCCCCACTCCTTTTGCCTGCAGTTCATCCACCAGCTGCTTGAAGTGCTGGCAAGAAGAGAGGAAAAAAGGCAGCAGTGAGTTGCAAGCAGGGTGCTCTCTTCGACCAGGGTGGAAAGGGTAACCTGGAAAAGTCTGTAACATCGGGCTCCTGATCCTCCGCCACTGCTAGCAGGGCAGTGCAGCACCGTGATGGATGGAGGTGGGAAACTCAAGTGGCCACTCCACTGGCAGTGCCATCATGTTTCACCTTTTCCCATGCAGCCACAGCAGGACTGCATTTCTCAGCCTGTGGGCTGTGAACCATTGGCAATCCATGAAATATCATGCAAGGGACAAAACTATTAGAAATTAGACTTTCCCTTATCCCGCCCTTCAGGAAAAAAAAAACAACATTCCTGTGCACGCAAGAGCAATGGGATTGGGAAAAAAATTTTTGAATGCTTGTCTACTACTTAAGAGGCATTGATCTGGTTGTAAATGAAACCCTCAGAGAGTGTTTTCTGCAAGATAGCATCCAAAAGGCTTGGGGATCCTTTGGGAAACACTGCAAGAGACATCACCCTCTGGACTCATACTCTGACTCAGGACTAAGTTGGGAAAGAAATTTGGAGGGAAATCTGGTTGTGGAAGACATGGAGGGATGTGCTGCCTCTGTGGTATTAATGCAGAGAGAAAAAGGAAGAAAAAAAAAAACCAGTCAGAAGAGCTAAAAATACAAGTCAGCCCAGAGGGTGGCAGAGCAGCCAGATGCAGGCCGACCACCTCAGGGCTGCTGAGCCCTCCTGGATCAGAGAAGCAAAACCCCTCATCAGAGAAAGCTTGCTGGCAGTCCACCCTGGCAAAGGATCAGGCCAGGCTGAGAACTCATTTACCAGGAAAGGGCTGATTTTCTCCTTTCTGAGGGCTGAGTACGTGGGGTTTCAAAGATGGAGAACCTTTGCCCTCTGCCTGCTGTTGTTCCACAGCAGTCTGGGCTAGGTCCACTTGTCCTCTGGCAGCGGTGGTGCTGAGTCTGTTGTGACACAGGGAAGCTGGTTGCTGCTGTTTAACTAGCCAGCTGAGCCCGTGTTACAGTGGCTTCGTGTAAGCAAAGATGAACCATGGAGCCAGCACACACCACTGAACTGGTGCTTGTTTCTGAAATGCAAACCCATATGTTTCTGGGAGATGGTTGTTTCTTGTCCCTGGAGTTTCATGTCACAGCATCTTAACCCCATGTACTTCTTCCATTAAGAGAGCTACCTGAATAACATAGATAGGAGCCTGGTACTCACCTCTCTGTTATCTCTGTCTGCTTGGACCAAGATACCCTTAAAACAGGGTTCAATAAAATGAACATAATCATTGTACTGCAAAGAAAAAATGAAAAGAAAGGGGTTGTAATGGGAGAAAATTCACAAAATAGGTTCACATCCTAGGTGGATGTTCAGAAAACAGTATGGAGCATTATGCCATTTTGTGCATATTAAGAATGGTTTGTAGTGATCATGGCAAATTATAGTTTTGATAAATCTCATATTTGTTTAAATAATGCGTTAATTATGGTGTTTTGCTGAGTTCTATCTGGGCATATCTACACAAAGTTACTTTTTTTCTCACTCACACTCTAGAGATTTTCTCCACGCTCTGTTAGCTTGTGTCCTGGCCTTGCTTCTAGCGCTGTTGGCACATATTTTTGACTGCTGGAGACTTTGTGAGTCCCCAGTCACCGGATGAACCTTGCAAGTGGTTTTGTAGCTGAATGTTTGATGCCTCTGGCTCACAGCTGAACGATAACACATCACATTACCCCACATGCACCAAGCTGTGATAATTAGTGGGGTGTATGCTTCTAGCCTGATATATATGTGAGGTAAAAAATGCCAGCGTAAGCCTTGTCCTGCAAGGTTCAGAAGAGCATAATTCGTAAGAGCATGGCTAAGAGGCCAATGATGCTCAGCTGGTCAATAGGAGCTTGGGTCAGGCTGTAACATGTCTGAACCAGTAGGTTCTTAGCGTGAGTAAAGGAATATATATTATATGCTCTTTCTGGGATTGTTTTTGAAGAACAGATGATATTTCCAACTCCTTAATGACTTCCCTCCATTTTCTGCCAACAATTTTCCAGCCACATAAAGACAGAGCTGTCACCACTGGACTTTCTAACTATCTTACACAATAAGAAGCTATCAACAAAAAGTAGTCTTTATATCTCAGTGACCATGCCCTGGCAAACTTTTACAGAAAGGAGCCTGGGGAAAGAGATGGCCCCTGAATTAGCTTTGAAAATTAGGAGGTGAGCAGCCATTTGCCTTTCACCTGGCACCAAACCCCCCAGTCTTGGCATAGATCATGGAAAAGTTTTGCTTTCTGTGGTTAGTGGTGCTGGTTCTCTGTGAGTAACCAGCCTATCCTCATCCTGGCCAGGGCTTAAAAAGGGGGAGAGTAACACTGAGGCAACTTGACCAGACTCCATGCAGGCCTGTGCATATTGACTCTGAATTGGATTACAGCCTTGCAGTATGATGGTGCACAAAAAGGCATATGGTGGTAATTTTCTCATCTGGAAACATTATCCTGAGGATTATACTCGTACTGGACCTAAACACAGTATTATGCTATGTTATGCAAATTTATTAGCTCAGGTCCCTGTTAGCTCAGGTGTCTCTCTAGAGCACTTACCTGTTGCAATCACATCCCTAAGTACGCAAAAAGATGCAGCTGGCATCCTCCATAGAGGGGAGTGAGATGACTTAGCAGCCACCCTGCTGACCACATGAAGCTGACTTCCCAAGGGTAATTAGTTTTAATCCCTCATCCAACATGGTACTAAGTGTTGTAGTGTATTGGGTTTCTGTGGCAAGGCTTTGGTAGCGGGGCAGGGGGGGTTTGCAGGGGTGGTGGCTTCTGTTGAGAAGTTGCTAGAAGCTTCCCTTTTGTCTGACAGAGCCAATACCAGCCAGCTCTAAGGCAGACCTGCCGCCGGCCAAGGCCAAGCCAATCAGTGATAGTGGTAGCGCCTCTGTGATAACATATTTAAGAGGGAAAAAAAAAAGTTGTGGGGCTCAGAAATGGCAGCCAGAGAGAGGAGTGAGAACATGTGAGAGAAACAACCCTGCAGACACCCAAGTCAGTGAAGAAGGAGGGGGAGGAGGTGCTCCAGGCACCGGAGCAGAGATTCCCCTGCAGCCCATGGGGAAGACCATGGTGAGGCAGGCTGTCCCCCCTGCAGCCCATGGAAGGTCCACAGTGGAGCAGATATCCACCTGCAGCCTGTGGAGGACCCCACACCAGAGCAGGTGGGTGCCTGAAGGAGGCTGTGACCCTGTGGGAAGCCTGCTCTAGAGCAGGCTCCTGGCAGGACCTGTGGATCTGTGGAGAGAGGAGCCAACAGAGCAGGTTTTGTGGCAGGACTTGTGACCCTGCAGGGGGACCCACACTGGAGCAGTTTGCTCCTGAAGGACTGCACACCATGGAAGGGACCCACGCTGAAGCAGTTAGTGAAGAACTGCAGCCTGTGGGAAGGACCCATGTTGGAGAAGTTCGTGGAAGACTGTCTCCCAAGGGAGGGACCCCACACTGGAGCAGGGGAAGAGTGCCCCTGAGGACGGTGAAGCGGCAGAAACAATGTGTGATGAACTGATTGTAACCCCCATTCCCCATCCCCCTGCACCACTTGGGGGGGTAGGTAGAGAATCTGGGAGTGAAGCTGTGCCTGGGAAGAAGGGAGGGGTGGAGGGAAGGTGTTTTGAGATCTGGTTTTATTTCTCATTACCCTACTCTGGTTGATTGGCAATAAATTGAGTTAATTTTCCCCAAGTTGAGTCTGTTTTGCCCATGACAGTAATTGGTTAAGTGATCTCTCCCTGTCTTTATCTCGACCCAGGAGCCTTTTGTTGTATTTTCTCTCCCCTGTCCAGCTGAAGGGGGGAGTGATAGAATGGCTTTGGTGGGCATCTGGCATCCCACCAGGGTCAACCCATCACATGTAGTTATGCCACTGTAATGCCCATAGTTTGCTAAGGTGACTGAAGGGTTGGTATGAGGTACAAGGAAGACAACTCAGCACTGGAAATGGGACATACTTACGGCAATGATGTTGACAAAGTCATTTTCTCCCAGAGTATCTAAAATGGTGATGATGGTATGTTTGGCAATGGTCATCCGCAGGCCCTTCATGCTCCCACTGACATCCACAATGATGACAATGTCCTTGGGAGACGTGGCCGCTTGGATGTACCTTTTTATAAAGAAGAATACGAGGAAGTAGGGTGAGCATACAGGGAGGAGGAACGCTGGGCATGCTGCTGTCACATGATGCTAGCCGCAGCATAACATGTACCACAAGCACAGCTATCCAGCAGAGTCAGGCTGGGCATCCAATAGGTCCCTTCCAACCAACCTGCCTCTCCCACTGGCCCCAGCATCTCACTTCCCACAGTGGGAAGTTCTGGGCCTACTGTAGATTCAGCTGAGATTGACAATTGCTAAAGCCTCCTTTAGCCATGCTGAGTAGACTGAGTAAACGCCCCGCATTTCTGGAGCCTGAACAGCCCCGTCCCTTTGGTTGCAGAATTATAAGGAGGATGGGACAGAGGAAGGATATGCTGGTGGCAATTTCCATGTGGCACGTGTTAGATGCCATATGGAAAGCTGGCGCTGGCAGGTGGTCGGGCTTCCTAACCTGCTATTGCCTTTGTTTATGTACCCTTCATCTCTTGCAGGAGCAGCACGGGACAGTAACTGCTGATCAGCAACTCACCAAGGTGTCACCTTGGAAAAGAGGGAGAGAGGAAGACTGAAAGGTGCTTTGGCCAAATCTCTCCAAAACCCTTACCAGCCACGGTTCCTGCAGTCAAAGGAGATGACTCCGTTCTCATCTGGTAACCACTTTATTCCTGAAGGGAGCAGCAAAAGGAGCAATCAACACACACAGACAGGCATCTGCCCCCCACTCCCCAGGCACCTGCACTTCTGCTGTCCACTGCTGAGACCCGGCTACCCTGTGGGGGCACACAAGTCTGGCCAGCAATAGCAGTGGCCATTCTGCAGAAATACAAGCAGAACTGCATGGTCTTTGGCAGTTCTCATTAAACTCTTTACTAAATTTCTATTAAAAAAAATCTACCTAGGCATAGTCTATTAAAAAAATCTACCTAGGCATAGTCTATTAAAAAAATCTACCTAGGCATAGTCTATTAAAAAAATCTACCTAGGCATAGTCTATTAAAAAAAAATCTACCTAGGCATAGTCCATTCAAATTTGGGGAGCAATTGCACTTACTTTGAACTTTTTGCCACTTTGATATAGTTCTCAGCATCATCTTTTTCTCCCCAAGGGTGGCTGAGAGCATAAAAAGGTAGCAGCAGTGACAGGGACGTGTCCCAGATTCCCTGCTAAAGGCTCTGTTCAGAGTCATCTCTGCTTTCCCCTTCCACAACACGTGACAGGTCACAGAACAAGGGCATGCAGCCATCTGATGAAGAGGCCACTAGGCCAAACTACAGCTGCAAAGGAACTCACGGGTTCCTCCGAGCACGGGGCCTCCCTCTTGTGCCATGGCCCTACATGCCACCTACAGCTGGCGAGTAGATAACAAGTCAGGCTGACCAGCTGCAGCTGCCATGTGTGGCCTCAGAGATAGAGAGAGGCTGTGGCTGCCACTAAAAACTAGAGGGGAGCATGAGGCAGGGAGCCCTTGTGTAGCCTCCAAACCCTGCCTGTGAGATTTACAGGTCCTGTCTTGTCTTTTCTGAGCTTTTTGGAGGGCAGCCTGCCCAAGGCACATCCCTACAAGAAGACTCTTCTGGAGTTGCAAGGGCAACATGCCTGGGGGTTGGTCCACTGGGGAAAAAGGGGTTTATGCCTGCCACAGACACTATTCCTTCAGCCTAGGCAGCAGCAGCCCATGTACTATTTTGCTCACTGTACCCTGCCCTTCACAGAGCCATGCTGCCCCCAACCTTCCCAGATTGGGCTCTTCCATGGCACAGACCCTGTCTGCAAGACTATTGCATTGTGCTGAAAGAGTGAAGCCAATCTCTTCTCTTTTACCTGGGTAGAGCCTGAAGAATCCAGTGGAGCTGCCAAAATACTGCCAGGTCAGTGTGGGATCCCTTTCAAAGTTTTCCACAAAAATAGGATTCAAGGCTTCTGACATGTAAACACCGTTCAGGATGTCAGGGTCTGTGGGGGAAAGAATAGAAAATGGGCAAAAAAAAGTGTGCAAAAGAGGGAGGACACCCACCACCCCTGGTGGTGGAGAAGTATGGGAACAAAGGCAACCCCAGGAATAATGCAGCTTTGTCCAAAGCTTTGACATTGGACAGGGAATAGGATGCATCATTCAAATAAATCCTGGAGAGCAGGTCGCCACTGGCCGCTACAGGTGATCTCAGCTTGGTCATCCGCTATTATGCCCATTTCTCTTTCCAGCCTTGTCTGCCCTTGGGTGTTAATGTCTGGGTGGAAGAGGTCTCCGAGAGACTCAGCAAAACCAGCATTGTGCTGAGTACAGCTGGCACACCACACAAACAGCCTCAGCTGCTACCTAAGAGGGGATGTGTGGCTGCTGTAAGGCAACTGCCTGATGCACCACTAAGTGGAGCAGCCTTTCTGCAAGGAGTGTTTAAATTTGTGCTAGATGTAATTACCTAAGACAGAGGAGCTCTAAGACTTACATGCCATTTGTCTCCTCTTCTCCCCAACAATTCTTTATTTTCTTCCTTGCCTGACCTTTCTAAAAGCCTGAGCTGTCCTCCCTTGCCCCTGATCTCATCAGAATCAATAGGAAGTTGCAGACTTGCAAGAACTCGTAAGAGGCAGTGTATATTTAGTGTCTGTGTTGACTCATTGCCTCAGGAGACAAAACAGAGCAGCAGCAATAGAAGCAGGGAATTAAAAGAAACTGGCCATTGTAGGATTAACTGTATTAAATGTTGAAAATGATGGGGCTTTGACCTACCACTTCCTGTTTAGTCACGTTACTAAAGGCTGTTTTGGTCAAAATAGGGGAAAAATTGAACTGTGACTCCCCAGCAATGAGGCTAAAGTAACTCATGCAGGAAGGGAGCCAGAAGAGCTGTGGAGAACCAGGCTTGCTGCTGTTTGCAAGAGAGGGAGTGAGTACTGCCAGGCACTGCACCCCTAGGAGGAGCCCCGGCCATGGAAGCAGCCCTCTTTCTCCATCTCCTGCACATCCTCCAGCCATAGCCAGAGCAGCTGGATGGTTTGTGTCAAGCTGTACAGGCAAGAAATCAGCTAGCTAGAGGGATCTCTGCTGTCTCTGACAGTGGCCAGTTGGCCACCTCTTTCTGTATGCTGCTGTATGTAGGCAGCAGCCTACTTTGTGTAGCTCTGCTGTAGCTACACAGACAGGTCTGTTGGTGGCTCTGTTGCAAGCAAGATTTTAGTGTCTGGGACTGTCAGACCAGATGGAATTAATTTCAAATCATGGGAGGAATAGAACTCCCTCTATTGTTCCTCTGAATAAAGTAGCATTTGTGAGCACAGTCACCAGCACCTGCCCTGTCTGGTCCTGAAGATTGTAAATGAGCTCTATCTATGAGAGAAGTAATGACACTTTTGTCTTGCCAAGACATATGCAAGGGGAAGAGCTCATGGGGAGGCAGGGAAGGAGCCAGGTCAGGCAGCTTTGAATTTTGGTCAAAAAGAGCAGTAAACTTAGGACAATTGCAACTGGTGTCTTAGCCTGCAGATTTGGCAGTGTGCTGGAGATGAACTGGTGCCTGGTGTGTAGTTGGTGTTGTCAATGTGCAGGGGGAGAGGACACAGTCCGAGCACAGATGAGGCCATGTGAGCTTCAGTGCCTCCCTGGGCTCCTGCAGCTGCTGAAGTGCCAAAGGCTTGCTGAGAACAGAAAATAGGCCACAACAGTCATGTCCCAGTAGCAGTTGTGAATTACCCCTAGTCCCCTACAGATACGCTCACTGGGAATTAAGAGTGTCCCCATGAGGTGTTAGTGCCTCATAAGACAAAAGTACCTAGGGTCTAAATTCTCAGCTGAAATCAGAGATCCTTGACACCTAAAGACCTTGGTAGACCTGACCCTTTTTACAGAGTAACAATTGCCAATAAATTCACATCACATTTTGTTTCACAGCATCTTTGGTTGGGTAGATGAACCCTAGGAGACTATACTGCCTGGTTAAGATGGAGGACTGTTGATCATTAAAGGTCTTCCAATAGCAGATTATATCTAAGCCTGTCACAGTGACAGACTACAGCACAGACATAACCATGCCTTGGGACAGTACCTTTCCAGTCCTGTTTTGTCAGTTTTGGTTTTTTTTTTTTTTTCTATTCCCATCCTTTCTTTCAGCATTATTACTGGTAGTTTCCACAGCAACCTACTAGTAGTTAGAAAGTAGAGGCCATTACCTTTGTTGTAGACATTGGTGGGGAGCTGGATATCACTGTATGTTGTGTTCACCAGCAAGTTATTGAAATGCTCATTTGGCTCCAAAATGAATTCATCTCCAAGCTCCACATAATTGTCATTTTCATCCTTCTCATTAATCAGGAGAGAGTTGTAGTAATCAAACTGTTGATGAAGACAATGGAAAAGAGAAAGGCAACAAGAGAGAATAAGACAGACTATTACCAGTACTGCCTGAAAAAACCCACTCTTTAAAAACACAAAAAAGGGACATCTGGAAAATTTAGGCTTCAGATAGGATCAAGATTAGCAGCAAACAAGGGCCATTACCAACTGAAAAGTGTCAAGCTGCCCAAATGATGGTTTCTGCCCAGTTTCTTATTTTCAGGTGCCCACATGACTGAAAGCATGGTCATAACTGGCAGCAGAAGAGCCACCTGAGAGCAAAGGGAGACAGTGGCAGAATCCTGTGGTCCTTCAGAGGTATTTAAGTGACTACCCAGAGAGGTAGAATGTCTCACGGGGTCTGGCTCCCAGGTTTGCTACAGGGCATGCCAATGCTGGCCTTACTTGCTCTGTCTCTTCAGCTGTCATTTACTGGAGTTAACTCCTGATGTACATCCAGCCAGGATTATCCCCTCATTCTGTCACTCCAAGCAGCAGGAACACGTAAAGAGCAAAGGATAGAACAGAAGGTGCTCAAAGACAATGCAGTTTTTCGCCCTGTGAAGGCCACTGGGGATTTAGCATCTACAGTCACTTTAGTATCTTCAGGACACTTAGTATCTTCACCCTTGGATAACAGATGTTTTTAAGATGTTTTTGATGACTTTATCTGAGGGCAGAGGTTATTTAAGTTTTTTTTGTTCAAGCACTAACAATACGCAGGGGGTGCAAATTTTGTGTGCGAATACAGACTCGTTTACCTCAACTCATGCATGACCCTTACTGTGAATGCAGCTGACCCAACTACCATGACTGTAATGTGATTCTTAAATAAAGAGGTAGGAGAGGTGAAATTGGTAGCTAGCTTGGTTTCAAGAAACATGTTCATTCCCACCCTTTCCCAGCATGGAGAGGTGTACTTGCAGGGGTAGCCTGTACTTCTGCTAAGCACTCTGTGCTTGTACTGTGGACAGTGGGCTTCAGAGTTTTCACTCCAGTTCCCTTCACCAGCAATAATCCCATAGCTTGGCTACAACAAATAGTCATTAACAGAAAGCCAATTATCCAAATTGCTTGGACAGCACCAAGCTTTCACCTAACAGGAAGTCCTGACAAGTGGGTGTCTATAAAGGGTAGAGGAAAGATGATGGGAGGTGTTGGGAAAGATGGTGAGAAACTCAGCTCATTGGGATTAATAGTTTGCTGTGGGTATTTGTAATGGCCCAGTCCTCCTCATTGCTCATATACACTCAATTTTTAGCTCATTTTCCAGTCAAGTAACCCACAAAGTGCCAGCTAATTTGCACTAAGGGGTCACATAATGACAACATTGGTGTGCGGTAAATGTAATGCCAATAACATCATGCAACCCAATGTCTTCCCAAATCCTTCCCCTCATGGAGCCAAAGGGACTAATCAACTTGGTGTTACTAGGTTTGGATCTGCCAGGGGAGTCTCTCACACTAGTTCCTAGGCAAGCCGAGTGTCCTGAAGGCAAGGAAACTCCTAACCTGTCCAGGAGCCTGAGGTGACTGGGTGCTGCTAGGCCTGCCTTTTGGCTAGTCTCTCTGAAGATGCACGTCATATTTTGTCACTGACCAGGACAAACTTACCTCCAGTGAGGAGTTGTACTCATGGTTCAGATCTGCGTCTTCTGCTGCTTCCACCAACCTCTAATGCAAGCACACAGAAAGAAAGATGAGGGAATGCTGTGGAATGCCCTCCAGAAGCTGTTCCAGCTGTATCAGCCATTCACACAGCGAAAAGACACACGACTGCCTCTTCCACCACAACGCAGTCATGGGGCTACAAACTTCCCTTTTTCCCCCTTTTCTGCTGACCTGTCATTCTGTGCTGCAACTTTACAGCTTGAACGGTATATTCACAGCTATTTATTGCCAAGTATGTTCACACCTACTTACTCCAGAGTCCCTACTAAACCCCTGAGCAATCTTAGATGTCACAGGACATATACATGGACAAAGGACAAGTAGAAACATGTCTATTTAGAGAAACAACAACCAGAGATTTAATTTCATTTTCCATGAACCCTTCCAAAAAGCCATGGGAAAGGCATTTCAGACCCAGCCCGATGACAGTATCTCGTCAAAGGAAAAGGCCTTGTGGGAGTCTCAGTCTGGTATTGTTACCAAGACAAAGACCGTAACTTGATTTCATAAAGGGCTCAGCAATGCTGTGGCCATTTATAAGCTCTTACCATTTATGGAAGGCAATACAATCAACCAGTATTCTCCAATATGATGCTTCAGGGCACTAATTCTCAATTGGTACAGACTGGGAAGGAATCCAGCTAAACATGTACATGTTTTCAGGGTTGCACAATCAGCAACAGTCTCAGCAAAACTACTTTTTGCTCCTGCACAAAGGATAAGGCAATCCAAACACTGGAAAAGTCTGGCTATGGATTCAATGTTATGGGCCAAAGCTCTGGGTCTAAATATACCCACATTTCACTTTGAGATTCAAATGATGTGTTTCTGGATGACTTTTCCACATTAGACACCTTAAACAGTCAAGGCTTTGTGACTACAGAAATACGCTTTTCATAGTGGGTAAATATAAGGCAATATGATAGATCTACAGATGCAAGAAGTAAGAGGGGCCATAACAGTTACCTGCTCTGATCTCCAACACAGCAACAGCTGAAGACCTCTTGCTACCTCCTCCACATTTCCCCATGTACACAGGTGGAAATCCAAGCACCCTCCTCACAGCTTGTGTTCAAGAGCTGCAGAAATTTCCCCCGAGCCACACACACAGCTAAAACAAGCTACTAGTCTTCAATGGCCAGAATGCATTATGCAATGATAAACTTTATTTTCACTTGAGAGGTTTTTTCTCTTTAAACAGCTTTTCTCCTAAAAGAGTGCTCGTTCCTTCATATTTATTCGTAGACTTTGTTTTTATCTTAATTCCTACTTTGGGCTGAGGGAGAAGCCAGCATTCCCTTGTCTGAACACCCACATCCTCCCACCAGTGTCTACTTAAAGCTCAGAGTGAGCAGCCAGCTGCACCAGCAGGCATTTGGTTGGGCAAGGAAGTCCTCATGCAACCTCTGTGCCCACACACTCCTGGTACAGGCAGGAGGCCTGCATCTACTGCTCTGGGTCTGACAGGAGAGAACTTCCTTCTCATAGCCCCCATGGTCATACCTCAACAGCTTCAACCTTCCTGCGGAGCATGCTTTCCATTTGATCTGAGAACTTCTTCACCAGCTCCAAGCCATCCACCTCTTTTATCTTCAGAGTTGGCTCCACATCTTTGTACTTCTACCCAAGGGAAAGCAGAAAATACTGCTGAGCAGGAGGCTCATAAGGAGAGGGGTGAATCTATTATTGTTAGCTGGGTATTGTCTTTGGTGAAAAAAGATGTGTTGAAAGAACTAGTCTGATTTATCACCTTCTCCCATCTTTTGCCTTTCCTCCCTTTTCACCCCATAATTTGGGTGTGTGCAAATCACTGGCCATAACACAAAGCATTTTGACTAAGTAAAAGCAACTGATCTAATTGTGAGCTTGTGGCTGTTGAAACCAGCAATGTACCTGAAGCTATCAGTGCCTAAAAATAAGAGAGAGAAGCAGAAGGGCAACTTTTGAAAGCCTAATACACACTGTGCTTACATCTATAATAACATTATATGTATCACATACTTGAAATTCACTTAAGGCAGAGGGAAGGGCAAGGGAATGGAGCTGTATGCTGTCATTACATCACCTCCTACGTCATATGTGCTCTGGGGCACTAGTGGGAGAGATAATGCTAGTGCATGTCCTATCCTCCCACAGTGCCATCATATCTGTAGGGTAACTTGTCAGGTCTGCAGCAAGGAGGGTCTGCTCAGTGCTTAGGTGGGAGATTGCCAAGGAAAGGTCAGCGAGACAGTTATGATGCTGCTTCTTCAGCATGCATGAACATGCTTTGGGCCAAAAGCAGCACAGAGGTAATTCCCAGAAACCAGGAATTACGAGCATGGCTACTTAGTGCTGCCTCCACTGGGAGAGATGCCATAATGAGAAGGATCTCGAACTGACAGCTGTAGAGATAAGCAGTTTCTTCTGACCATGTTTCATATAATCTCGGCATTAAAAACCTGAGACTACTCCCAAACTGGGTAACTATAATCTGTCTCCCTAAATCTGTCCTTTCAAGACTGGATGCAATAGCCTTTATTTCTCCTTTTCAAAAAATCCTAAAACTAACAGAGATAGACAGAAAGAAAGGAGTAAAAAAAAAAAAAAAAAAAAACAAACCGAAAACCAAACAACAACCTGCAAAAGGACACAATATGATTAACCCATTTCAGAAAAGACAGAGCCTTGTCTCCCCAGCAATACGAAAGCACGAAGGCAACCGATTGAATTTCCCTGGTCCCTTGTCATCATTTCTCTCTGCAGAGTATACGCATCCCCTCCATGTTGCATTAGCACAATAGCAGCAATCTCAGCCAGGGCCGGACTTCTTGTGCTGGTACAAAATGAGGTGTTGAAAAGGGTAAGGGGATGGAAGGGGTTTAGTGGCACTTTTGAATTAGAAGAAAGCGAGGGGGAAAAGGACTTTGCATGTCTTTAGGGTGAGCAAGTGGAGCTTCTTTTGTTCAAGAAGCTCATTGACTGTCCAGGAGGGCAGCTGAGCACAGGCAGAATAAGAAATGCCTTGAGGATGGGGCAGGCTGAGGAGGTCAGACAGAAATAGCAGCAGCATCCAGCCTGCAGCAGGCATAGCGGGGAGGCTGCTCGCTCTGCCTGGCATGATTAACAGCAAGGGTTTTACTGGATTAAAAATGCCAGGCCTTGCATCCCCTCTGCTGTGGCTGGGTAGCTGGGACAGACAGGGGAGGAGGAAGAGGTCGGGTTGAACACAAAGGTTAGCATAACCGTGCTGCCGAAAGAAGAATGTGCAACAACCCCCCGACTGAGGTTCCTGGCTGCTGATGAGACCACAGCACACATCCCAGCTGGTGCCTGTCCCATTTAGCTCCATGTCATGGTTTCGTCAGGAGGGAAGTGATCTCTGCCAGGCTAGGCTTTAATCAGTCCCTCCTCGGGGGGAGGAGGGTAATCTCTCCTGGGAAAGCTAGCAAAGGCGGGGNTACCTCTCAATTATTTTTTAATGTGCTTTTGACACATTGACAAGTAGATGTTAATAGGGTAAAAGTAATCATGAGCAATCACGAGCAGGCTGCTAATACTGTACACACATCTCAGCCCCAGGAACTAGCCAGAGTTGGGAAGACAAAAAAAACACCCAAAAACTTTCTGCAAAGTTGCAGTTGGCTTCAAGGAATACACCAGCTTTGAGCTCAGATCCCCTTCAAGCTTTTTTCCTGCAAATGATCCAGCAAATCATTTTGTATATCTGCATTGCTGCCACTAAAATCTCCTGCTATTAATGAATATTCATTTCAAGAGTTCCTGAGGGTGGGCAACAGAGTAGTGCCTATGATTCCAATACTGCTACCAGACACCATGGCTGGAAGTATGCAGCAAACGCCAACACAGGTGCTTGTAGCCAACCAAGATTAACCTGCACAACCTGAGATTAGGGTTCAGGTTATCAGATCATTATAATTTACAGAACAAGAATCAGCTACAGGCTTGGGAGAACTGGCTGAAAGGATCTCATGTTGAAAAGGGGCCAAAAAGTTAACTCAGATTTAACAGAAAATCACTTCATATTCGTCTAGTACTTAGTATTCCCTTAAAACAGCAGGAGCAATTCATTAAGATTCTCCTTCTGCATTGGTGGGGGTGGAGATTTAGAAGTGGAATATCTAGGATTCAGTATCCCAAGTTTTATCTGTGAACAGAGATATGTCACCAAATATATTTTCTTGTTCCCACCTCCATGAAATTTAGCCCATTGAAGTACACAGTGTTGCATTACTCACTGCTAGTGAAACTATATTAAGAGTGTGAAAGACATTCCTTTCATCTTCACCCAGGAAAATGTCTTGAGTGAACTTCTTCAGTTTGTCTGTTCTTTGCCATATAGTTATTCGTAGTGCTTTCTAGTAATTACACAGCTGGAGCCAAGCCCCGCTGTCCTTTCTCAGCCCTATCCATCAGGGAAGCCAATCGGCACTTCAGCTACAGAAGGAAGCAGAAGGTAATTCTCAAACACTTATAATGCATCATTAACACAGCAGAAAAGTTAAGTTTTGAGTCTGCTGAAGCTGATGGCGTTTCTGTCACTTGGAGGCAAGCCCCGAGAAGTACAGAACCACTGTGGTATCCTCCCAGCATGGCTGTCCTTGGTGGCCCCAGGCCTTTGATCACTACCTGGTCAACTCCGGCAAACAGACCTAATAAGCCACAGGTTCAAACTTTCTGTTCCTTCGCTCTGGGAGATGCTACTGCCCTCCCCCTACTCAGCCTTTCACATGCCTCTTTACTCCAACTGTATTGGCCTCAGCTGTCCTAGACTCCAGTCAGCATTTTAATACAGATCCATCATCTCTGAGCCAGGTTTAAGTGCACAAGCTTATCTTAACCTCTGCTGCATAATGATCAAGAGAATACAATGAATGCTTCAGCCATCAAACTAAAGCCACTCTTCAGCTTTTGCTACCTCTATGAGGTTTAATTTGACGATATCCTGACTACCTGGGACAGAGAGCCACCTGGGCTCTTTCTCAAAGCTCTCCAATCCAGGGCAAGAACCTGCCCTTGTGGATTCAAGACATGTCTAATGGTTCACCGGATCTCTGGGAACAATAAAGCCTGGTAAGAAATTGACCACAGGGGTTTGCAACACGATGTTAGGGCTCTTCCGGGGGAAATAAAAACCCCAAAGAAAACCAAACAAACTTAAAGCCACAAAAGGAAGTTTATGCTAAATATTAAAAAGGTTTACATGCAAAACATACAGTAACTGAAAAATTATGGCTCCCAAGGCAACAGTAAGCTAGTTACTTCAAGCCTATAAGGTACAAGGGAGACATGAAGTAAAACATGAAAAGTGCTGTTACCTCTCAGGTTGTATTTCCTCAAAAGCAAAATGCCCATCAGATTAAACAATCACCAAGGAAAGAATTATTTGAGCCCCTACACTGTGCTCCCCGCTCTTCTGCTTGTCTGCCCATACTCACACACAGAGAAATATTTCATGTGAAAAAGAGGTAATAGCCCCCAAAGAGAAAGGTGCCTGGGGAGCACACATTTGGGTTTCCAGACTTCGGTGCATTTGGGTGCCCAGGCCTGACTTGCCTGCAATCTGCACCAGTGTGATGATCTGCGTAAAGCTATTTGGGGTCTGCCAAGGTGCACCTCATGGGGCATGAAAATGTTGCCTATTAGTAAAAGATGTGTCTGCATCCTCCTGAAGCTGTCCTTCTGCAGCACTATAAGTGCCAGGGATGCAGAGGGAGCCCTCCAGGATGTTCCCTGCTTTGAGACGCTGATCTGTGAGAAGTACTTGCTAAAGAAATAGAGGCTGAGAGAAGGACTGAAGAAGTGGGTGCTGGTTGGTCCTCCCATACTTCCCTAGCCTCAGGGAAATAAGGGGAAATGAAAGAGCTCAAGAAGTGGGACTTGAGGGTTGAAAGGTAAACATGAGTTGTTTAAACTGCTTAAGAAACATTAGGGTAGGGCAGGACACACATTTAGGAGATGAGTCTTTACTGGAGCGTTAACAGAGCAAGGCTAGATCAAGTTCATCTGCACTCCCTGCCAGAAGTGGTGACAGTGACTCACTGAAGGACATTTTCCCTGAGTCACAGGTGACACTGTGTCCCACTCAAGGGTATCCAGAGACTGTACAAAACACAACCAGCTGTGCTGCATCCAGGCCCCAACACATGCAAGAGCAAACCAGACACCTTCCCCTCTCCAAGAACAAAACCATGTGGACATGGACTGGGGCAGGCAAATGCGATTATTTTATAAGGCTGCCAGACCACCAGGGAAATATAACTCTGCCTTGACTCCCCTTGACATGAATGCTAGACTGGGTTTGGTTACCTTCAGGGTTCTTTTTCATCAGAAATTAGTTTTCTTTGCTTCCAGTGAATTACACCAAAAGCTGATAAGAATTGTGAATTTCTGTTCAAGATCTGGTTGCCATGACTGTCATTTTTAGTGGTACTATCATTTTTAGTGGTACTATACTAGCATCTACAGGTCTCGTATAACCCGTATGCCAAACAGATCAAGAACCCAAGAGACAAAACACATAGTATAGACAGAGGGAGGTGAAATTATGTAGTTCGACATCTTCAGAGGGCCAACACAGCACAGCTGTCTCTTGACACCCACCTCAGTGCCACATCTGCCTTCCTTGGCCTCAATTACTAACTTTCACAACACTGGTATTTTCAAGCTATCCCCTGTTCTCCTTAGTCCCACTGACTTTTTGGACCTTAAGGAACATGGAGTCCCTTAATCTGTTACTAGAAATAGCTACAAAAGCAGTGTGAGTTGGCTGTGTTGAAGCACACCTGTGCAGCGTCAGATACAGATACCTGACTATCAAATAACCCCAATCTATCTCCTGCCCACTGGAGCTCCAGCACCCACCAGAGATGCCTTAGCATCTCAGTTTGCCTCTAGCAATTATCACCTAGGGACCCCATGGAAGAATAGGCAATGCAGAAACAACATCAAAACTGCTAAAAGCCAAACTTTTGCCTGCTTCTATATCCCACCACAGCTGCCTCATGATTAGTGCATGAAGTACCTATATTAGTGCTGAGAGTTTTTTATTGCATGGTGGCACATTCCTCCTAAGAAGCACTGATGATCAGTATAGACCTTTGTGATGGATGCTGGAGGCCTTTCTTGGCCAAGCCTAGCAAAGGTGATGCTGCATGAGAGGTTCCCTTACTCCAAACAGAAAGCAGCACTGTGGGGAGAGGGAAACAGAGGGCTCAGCAGCAAGGCAAGGATCAGACACCTAGAAGGCTTAAGAGGCAATGCATGGCTTGTGTTGAAGAGAAGAATCACAGAAAGAGAAAAGGAACCAGATGGCCAGATGAGGTGGAGAGGGGACAGCATCCCATCAGATGGACTCCACAGCCACCAGGCCCCCTGAGCAGCACTTGGGAGGTGCTGATCCATACAGCCCTGCTGCCACAGTGCAGAGTTCACCAAGCCTGAAAGAGGAGCAGCCATTCAACTCTGACTTCAAGAATCAAGGTAACAGGGCAACTTCTCTACAGCTGCAAATGGGACCATTTATTTAAAGCCCCTGGAGCTACACCCTTTAATGCTGATTGTTTAGTGCAACAGTGCCTGTTTGGCAACGAAGCCAAGCAGAGCTCTGCACCTCTGGAAGATCATGGCTTCTAGGGCACCTGCCTCAGAGACCCTGTCCAAAGCAGTTTTAAAGGAACAATTCAAAGAATTAATGAGTAACTGGAGGAAGACAGATGAGGAAGCAGAAAGAAACAAGAGTGCCAGCTGGAGAGCTGCAGGAGGGGATGATGGGGTGACAATGAGCAGGTGAGTGATGAGCAGGAGGAGAGGGACTGATATGCACTTAGGAAGGGAGGAGTGACAGGTCAGTATGGAAGGGCATTAAATGATCATCAGAGGGGAAACATGAGGAGTACTGTTAAAAAGTATTTGTGAAAAATGGGACAATTTAGGTGGTGTTTGGCCATAGCTAATGATAGCAGGAAAGGCTTTAGATGGATCCCTCTCTCCAGTTCACAGAGAATGGCCACAGGGCATCACTCTGTGCTTATGGATATGAACCTGAGTAGTTTTGAAAGTTAGCTGGAGACCTGTGTGTTTTGCTTTCTTCTACCCCGGGGGAAACTGTGGAGGGCTACATGGGGAGATAATGTGAAGCCAAGGGAACCCTCACAGCTTTTGCCTACCTTCTGCAACAGGAGAGAGCCTGAATACTTAGTCACAATGGAGTACAGCTCCCCACCGAAGGCATCTGCCCAGGACTTCACCCTGAAAAGATGAAGAAAAGGAAAATTGTGTGTAACAGTTCAAAGTTAGCAGAACTGCTTACTTCTTCAGACAGGAAGATGGAGTTTTCCCTGATTTCTCTAAGCAACTATAGTGACAGTGACAATGCTTTCTCCCCAGATTTCTAGCCAGACAAGCAGTAAGGCAGGAAGCAAGTGCTGCTTTTGGACATTCTTCCCAGGACATTGGTCAGCAATGAGAAACACTGAGTTCTGCTGGTCTCGGTCACTCTGTTTTGACTCAGGGTGAAATTTGTCTCACCTAACTTTAGAGGTACAAAAGTTGTACATTTGGTCTTTGATATCATCTGGTTTCCTCTATTGTTAGCAAAGTGAAATAAATAGCTCTTTACAGACACCTATTTATCTTCACTGATTGCAGACAGAGCCTGGGGTGAACGGCTAGACACCTGATGTCAAGACTGCTGAAGAGAAATAAGTGTCAGACCTGAAAGAAGTCATCAAGCTTCAGCCCTTGGGTTCAGTTCCTAGATCTGTGTGGGGTAGACACTGATGAGCAGGACAAATTCAATGCTCTCAGTGGAGATACTATGGCTTCATAATGCCAGAGTAGATTATGCACCTCATCATTGCAAAACACTACTCACATTTGTGCCATTCTGTAAATAATTCATGATAGCAATACCACATGGAGAACATAAAGATGTTGAAGAGCAGCCTGAACACTGAGCCATCCAAATCAAAATAGATGGCTCTCATAATTGACAGGGCACTTCATCAGAAGTCTGTTACATGATTCACATTAGGCAGTTCCACCTACCTGCAGTTCCTTCAACAAGGATTCACTCAGGAGAGTTTTACTTAATGGAATAAATGGCCTTCACCACTTAACCAGAATATACTACTTATTTATGGTGTGCAGAGTCTTACCTATGACTTCCAGGAGATTTCTTCCAGTCCTAAGCAGACTTTAACCTCTGGGCCTGATTTCCCAGTGCATTACACCACTTTCATGGCAGAATAATACACCAACATAGAGATGAGCTCTGGACTAAAGCCAGCACAGCAATAGTGGAATAATCACAACAGCTAAGTTTAGCCTAGGAAAGCCTGTTTAGGCTCCCCTTTTGCAAAGAGAGACAGATAGGCAACAATAAGGGACAATTCAGAGCATCCATAAAACTTCTGCTCTGAACTACACCTTTTTCTACTACCTACAAAAGGAGCACCACAAGAGCATGGGTGCCTTTTTTAATCACTCCTTAAGTGGCAATGAGGCTTTCATTTCTAACCACTGAGTGTGATCTAGCACCAGCTGAAGTCAATAAGAACAAGGCTTCTTCACTCTGCTCCTCCCTGCCCCCCGCCTTTTTTTTTGGGGGGGTGGGGTGTGGGGGATGGGGTGGTGGTATTGTGCTCTGCTTCTTATTTTGACAGCCAGAGCTTTTGTCTCTTCATTTCATTCTTAGAGGACAGAAGAATATGGGTATGTGCTAGGAGACCAGGATATATTGCCCCATATTCTAGCAAGCCTAGAATAAAAGAGGACCCCATGGGATGCTTTCCTGTTTGTTGTATTCCCTTAGGAGTGAAGATCTCTGAATCAACATTTAACTCGATGCCCATCTGCTGCTGCTAGTTTTATAACTTTTATGTATGAGATGTTTTGTGCTGATATTAACTAACATTCTCCAGTCTCCTCAGCTTTTACTGTAGAAACAGAGAACCCAAACATGAAGTTTGGGATTGTAATTTTAGCAGGAAGGTTTATTTTTACTCCATTTTCCTCTCCCAAAAATTAGGTGCACACAATCCTGGTCTTTCTGTTTTATGTCATGTTTGTGGCCATGCGTGTGCCCCTATTCCTTCCAGCCCTCAACCTTTTTCAACACAGCAGGGTGGAAGAGTCTGTGATATGAATTTCTGACTACTGGGTGCAGTTTGGCAGCTTCAGCAGAAAGATGCTATTATTGAGGTAAAAGGTCTGTGATACGAACATAGCAATGAGCAGTCAGTAGAGAAGTCAGCCACAGACACAGTTTCATAGAAGACCCAGCCCTGCTGCTCGTGGATCTGCTTGTTTGTGAAGTCCTTAAGTCCACCATAACTTGGGATTCTCCGCTTTCCTTAAAACAGGAAAACAGAAGGTCAGATTTTAGCCTTTGAGGCTGTGGCAAAAGGAGCCAAACTTCCAGTAACAGCAGAACTCAAGGAAAAAAAAGGTCAGGGTTTGTGTAATTTTGCAACTTCTACATGGGTGCCCTATGTCGGACACTCAGCCTGTGAGGGCTCTCCCAGCCCACCTGAGGCACCAGTCTCACAGCCGCTTCTGAGCTGCCCCTCTGGCTCAGGGGCTGATATTTCTGCTGGCCTCGAAGCTGGGGAGTAAGGAAGTGCAAAGGCAGGGGGGAACAGAGAGAGGGCCAGAGACTGGCAGCTTTGGAGGGCTGGTTGGAAAGTTAGGGGGCACAGGGGAATGAGAGGGCACAAAGGTCCCAAAGCCCTTTGTGACAGGGCTGAAGAGCAGGTAGTTAAAAATATATTGTGGCGTTTCATGGAAGTTGAAAAGGAGGCAAGTAAAGAGGCAGAAATATGCTGGCATTTACATATTTAAAAGACAATTATTTACCAGGGAAGGGAGTAACCCTAGAGTACAGGGAAATTAAGGGCAGCCTGCTGAATTTAAATATGTTTCCTTATTTTTTACATAAACAAGTGAGAAAAACGGTCAGTCTAACATTCATCAGGTTGCAGAGTAATTTCATCTGAGGCTGCTGGCCCTGTGAACTCAGGAGCAGATGTATAGAGACAGTAGGGGCAGCCTAAAGAGACCATACCAGGTTGATCTTCACCTCTCCCACCAGCAATTCCTGGTGTTTCTGGTACCCCAATAAGCACAGGCAGAGCAGCCAGCCCCAAATCCTCACCATCCTCACAGCTGCAAGCACTCCTGCCCACGCCATGTCCACTTGATGACCAGAGTGGTGGCCAGGAGAAAAGAGGAGGTGGTTTCCGTGCTGAACTTGCACCCCAGAAGCATTGCTAGTAACTGATTGAGCAGATTTTTGCACTGCTGCAGTTAAAACTGAGTGATCTTTGCAAAAATGGCAACAAACCAAACACAGTGCAGCAAAGCTAGGCATGACCTGGGGAGCAGCACAAGCCAATTTAGCAGTGTCACTTAACTGTGATTGAACCCAGCTGGTGTTTAGAAGACCCTGAGTTTTTTGTCCCCCAAATGTCCCCGTGTAACTTATGGAGTAGGTTCATTTTCTGCTGATTTACTCCCTTTGGTCCTCTGGCCAATGTGTTCTTCTACTGAAATTTCATTCAAAAAGGGCAACTTTTGTGTTTTAGTAAAATTCATGAGCAGATTCAAAACACCAGGGATTAATTCAGCTGTTGGTCTGGTTTTTGGTACTGGGGAGAAAAGCTCTTTTTCTATTGTTTATTCTTCATTCTTGTACATGAATAAGTTCCAAATTGTGCAACATGACATAACTCTTTTCTCAGTAGTGAACGGCTATCACATTATAACCAAACACATCAGAAAAGGATTTGGTCAAAGATTGCCTGCCTGTAATCCCTGCACTTGTATTCAGTGGTGAAAACAGCAGAAAGGATGGTCTGGCTTCTTAATGCCACAGATTTCAAGGCTAAAAGGCCATTTCCATGTAGTAATCACCCTGGGCATGGAAAGTCAATTTTTATTTTGCATGGTTTGAAATTATCAGAAGTTGGATTTTATTCTGTGTAACCTCTGTGTCGTTTTTGTGAAACCCAAATCAGAAGCACTTTGCTAAGGGAGGGCTTGGTAGTGCATACAAGAACAAAACTGGTGGCAAAATTTCCTAAGGCCCCCCCAGATAAAGTCAGCACAACTTTTGGTGATCACGTGGGCTGTACTGGCAAGCACATCCGCAAGGGTCTTGTTGGCAATTTTTGAATATAAAACATTTTCTCAGTCTCAAGAAAGGGCTTGAGCTGACTTTGATTGGTTTATTGGCCATATAGCCTCCTGAAACTGGATGGCAGTGTTGTCTTCTCTCCAGACCAACCCACTGTCTTGCACATACAGGCCTATCCCAGCTCTGGAGAAGCTGCCCCACAACAACTTTCACCAATCGCGGTGCTGACATTTTTAATCCTTAAAGGATTTAACTCGCCTAAATCAGCTTAACAAGGTGAAGTTTTTAAAAACTGGGTTTGCTGAGAGCTGTTAGCCTCCTGGTGGGCTGCCGGGGCAGGCTGAACTGCTGGTGGGGAGCTTTCCGGCAGCAACTGTGCCGGAGGAGCCGCTCGTGCACACCAACATGCATGCAGGCGTGGGTGCTCTGCAAACCCACATCCAAAAAGGTGTATCAAGATTCCCTGCATGTGCACTAGCACCCTGACCCAAATGCAGTCCATGCACAAAACATGGATGTTTATGCTTTGTATTGCAGCTCAGCTTTTCATATCTATGCTCCAGAGCTCTGGGAAGGGCTATTATGCCCTTTGTAGTAGGGTGGAGCAGGAACAAGTAAGAAAAGGTGCCATGGCCTCTTTCTTCTATTTAGCCTCCCTCCACTAACATCCCCTGACATCCACATGCACAAATAAACATGTGTGTGTGCACGAAGGTTTTTTTCAGCCATCAGTACACCAGACCAATGCTAGCAATCAGAGCTTTGGAGCTGCAAACCTTGCACTGCATGATCTGGATCTCGTGTATATCGGAGAGATGCGTCTTTGCTCAAACACCCTGTGCGTATGCCTCCCATGGCCAGATCCTGACCAGTGCTATACATCCCGAGGTGTCCCCGGCAGGCTGCAAACCAGTAGCCTCTGCTGGGACTGCTCTGCTAAACTGGGGAGCTGCTAAACTGGGACCGCTTACATCTGCCTCCATGGCTGAATCTCCATAAGTTGCACCAGCGGTGGGGTTTTATGAACATGTCTTTAAACTGGTTTTGTCTTCTGCCGCCCAGTGCATTAAGCAGAGCATTAATAGATGTCAAAGTGCTTAACTAAAGCAGATGAGTATCATTGCTCTGCCTGACAAACAGGGAAAATGAGGCATTGCATCTGTGCTAGACCTGGGAACTGAATTTGTGGCTCCTGTGCCTGTGTCTTCTTCCAGGAGCCATTGCCACCATCATAAGGAAACACCACCCCCCCTGCAGCGACATGCCCCTCTGGAGGAGCCTACACCCACAGTGCCTGCTACTGCCAGGGAGGCACTCCCACCTGCCTGCCCATGCCCACGGCATTGCCCACTCCACGCCAGAAATGCCCCACGCCAGAGAGAGGGAAACACTTACGTCTCCAGTGGGATCTTCGTCTGGGCCCTGGCAGAGGGCAGGAGGCAGAAGAGCCAGAGCATCATCCACGGGACTGCCCAGGGCCCCATCCTCCACATGCCAACCATCAACAAGGGGACCGGCTGGTGGGATGCGGGGGTTCCTTGCTCTTCCTGCTGCCCCTTGGGGGGTCCCACACAGCCCCTGCCATGCTGCCGGGCTGGGTGCCCTGCTGCTGCGGGGCCGAGCCCCGGGGTGACCCTGGCTGCCTCTGCCCCGGGAACGTCGCTCCTGCTGCCGGGTGCTGTCAGGGGTCTCCGGTGCAGGGTGGGCGGCCAAAAACCCGCCGAGCACCCTCGTCGGCGGGCACCCACAGGTGCGGTGTGTCTCTGCGCCCCGAGGAGCGGCCGTGCCGGGAGGGAGCTCCGTGCCGGGAGCCGCAGCGGCTACGTAATCCCCTGCCAGCCCCTTAATCCCCTCACCAAGCAGCAACAGCCGCAGATTTAGGGAAGTGGAGTGGGATAAAATCACCCGGGATTACTCTGATTCCTGAAGACGGGTCTCGGCTTCTCCAGCTGGAGGTCAGGCTGTGCCTGCTTTAGAGGGGTCACATCCACACCCCCCCGAAAAAATCCCTGACCTTTGATGTCTGTCCAGAAGGGCCTCCCTGTCACACTGCAGAATGCTGGCAGGTTGCTCCGGCAGGTCACCCCAGCACCATCTCCTCCCCACTGGGGACCTGGGGTTGGGACCAGGAGCGTGGAGCATGTGGCAGGCTCCTGCAGGCACCAGTGGGTTTGTGCCCAGGTTTGCACAGCTTGGTGCTGAGGTTTGCACAGAACTGACGAGGCCAGGCAGAGCCGGCGCCTTGGCAGGATCCAGCGCAGGTCCTGCTGAGGCACTCGTCCTCCAAGCCATGTCTGGGGACCCCACACAGGCAAGAGGAGAGGATGGAAAATGGGCAGCGGGAAGCAAAAATGGCATGAAAAAAAGGAGTCTGCTGGTTTTAACAGATCACTTCCTAATGTGAGGGATTATTTATTAATAGTCAAACCTTTCCATTTGAGCAACATTCAGCTGAGATTGCCATCCCCTCACCTGTGTCTGGAGACCACTGAATCAAAGGAGCCCAATGGCTGAGCTTGATGAATAACAGCAAGTAACAAACTACATGCTCGGATGAGGGGCATGCTATATAAGCTCATTATCATCACGAGAAGTATGAACTACAGATAGGGCAGTGGGAAGATTATAAATGACTAGAGTGAGAGCTTGACTCTATGGCTGTGAATTAACCCATTTATTAGAGTATCTTCCAGTCATCTTTTGCACCTTTATAAATGGCTTATTTAATATAAAATGCAAAGCCACGCTAGATTGTTAGGTTTCTCGTAAGGATGTGGAGGGGGAAACTGGCTGTCAAACACAAGTAAAACTAAGGCACATATTATAGATGTGCTACTGAGTGCAGCATTGGTGCCACGCATTAAGTGGGATAATAGAAGCGGCAGAGGAAATACAGAGAAGGGAATAAAACTGTGAAACATGGAATAGAGGTTAAATTGCATGATGAAGAGGATGAAGGCTCAGGGTGAGCAATTAATTACAAGAATAACTCACTTCAAGATAGTACAGTTTCATCATTTATTACAATCTTTACTCCAGACTGAGTATCTTTTTGGAAGTTATGATCTTCTTCAAGCAGAGATCGTGAGCCCAAAGGGCAGAAATTTCCAGATTATGTTCTTAAGTCTGTGCAAAGGGTTACGCAGGAAGGTTGAAATGTTTTTTTCTGACCTTAAAATCTACAAAAAATCAATTTCTACACACACAAACACTCTAGAGACAGTGCCTTCAGGGTACCACATGGCTCTACAGCAAATGCTATAGACAGCATATGAAGGCAACAGGCAGAGCAGATCTGGATCTTAGTAATGCATTTCTCAAATGGCCAAAATGTGCTATGGAGTCTCTTGCCCTGAAAAGGGGTACATACAGACCTGGAAGGCCCCAGGGGGAATCTGGAGCTGAGGACAGTACAGATAAATGTCTTCCTCCCAGAAACACTCATCGCAGACACTGGGTGCCGTGCGTTGCCCACAGAAACAGAAGGAGCTGGTTGACCTTCCTCTGACTCTGATCTCATGCTGCTGGGACCAGGGACCATGGGGATGGGCTTCTGCTGCCTCCTCCTTCCTCTGCAGCCTGAAAAGAGAAGAAGATTGCTCTTAGATGAGCTAGGAAGACTGATCATCAAGGTCTCATTTCTCCATGTTTACCAGAATTAAAAATGAGGAGTGGCATCCAGGGTGGCTGGCTTCCCTGTCTGGATACTTCAGGGGAGAGATGATGAAAATTCATGTTCTGAAAAGAATCTGAAATGAGATCTGAAGGCAGGAGAATCAACATTTTAGATAGCATTTTCACTCCACTTTGCAAGGAGCCACATCAAACAGTTATTGTGAGTGAATTTTGCAGGATCTTTTCATTAACCCTTCCAGCCACAGTGTGCTATTTGCAGCTGGGAACCAGTTTAATCCAGATGGGTTCTGGCGAGAGCCCTTGTCTGGTGTGTTTGGAAAATCCTAAAACACTGATAGAAAAGGCAATGAGACACAGCAACACGCTGAACTGGGAGATCCAAATCCCT
This sequence comes from Pandion haliaetus, assembly GCA_013401275.1. Lineage (NCBI taxonomy): Eukaryota > Metazoa > Chordata > Aves > Accipitriformes > Pandionidae > Pandion > Pandion haliaetus. The sequence goes on from VYZV01016413.1 coordinate 150,750, forward strand.
TTATTTGGATTTATCTAATTTACGGCATATATCTCACTTAAACCCTTAATGATCTAAAGTTGCAATGGAGTGAGATTTGAAGATGAAATGAAAATGGCAAAGAAAACTGAAAAAACCCGGGTGACTAGAGGGCCCTTAATGGGATTAGTGTGCATCCAGTTACTGATGCAGTGCTCAGCCACCACAGTGTGCAAGCACAGGTGGAGCACAGGGAGGAGATAAACGATGGCAGGATCTGACTGGGGAAAAACAAAATGAATCCTATGAGAAAGAATGAAAGCAAACACATAACAAGAAGTGAGAATTTAAGGCTGCAAGAGGTATGGGGTGAGCGACTACAGCAAATTAGAGATAAACTTGCAAAACCATGGGGCAATAAAAAAATGCCAGTGTGATTTTGTGCTGGGGGGAAGATCTACCAGCTCTATTAATTTCTGGTTTGACTAGAACCTGAGTTCAGTTTGGATTATCTTGTTATGAGAAGATACTGGCAAATGTCACGACCAGCCAAAGAACAAATATAATCGAAACACTGGTGTAAGCAGTGTATGAGGAGAGTTTATTAAAGACAGTAGAAATCCTCATTCATGTGGTGACCCTGACCTGGAAATGCCTGAGCAGGCTAGTGTGTAGTCTTACAACAGGATAAATATAAGGAGAATGGGGCAAAATGAAGAAAGGGGAACTCTATCTATACTGAGCATCAGAGAAAGCTCATTAGAAAGATGTGCCGGGCATGGCACAACCTCTTGAGGCAACCTCTCTCCATGCAGTACTGGTCAATAAGGCACATTTTGTAGCAGCCAACTGTCTCTTTGTAAGAAAGTCAGCTGGAACGGGGGATGTAACAACAACCTTGAACACAGCAAAGAGAAGAGTATGCAGCTTTGTGGAGGTGAAGAGCAGATCATAAAATCATAGAATCGGTTAGGTTGGAAAAGACCTTTAAGTTCATTGAGTCCAACTATTAACCTAGCAGTGCCAAGTCCACCACTAAGCCATGTCCCTAAGCACCACATCTACACATCTTTTAAATACCTCCAGGGATGGTGACTCTACTACTTCCATGGGCAGTCTGTTCCAATGCCTAACAACCCTTTCTGTGAAGAAGTTCTTCCTAATGTCCAATCTAAACCTCTCCTGGCACAACTTGAGGCCATTTACTCTCATTTTATCACTTGTTACTCGGAAGAAGAGACAGACACCCACCTTGCTACAACCTCCTTTCAGGTAGTTGTAGAGAGCAATAAGGTCTCCCTTCAGCCTCCTTTTCTCCAGGCTGAACAACCCCAGTTCCCTCAGCTGCTTCTCATAAGACTTGTTCTCTAGACCCTTCACCAGCTTCGGACATGCTCCAGCACCTCAATGTGTTTCCCATAGTGAGGGGCCCAAAACTGAACACAGTACTCAAGGTGTAGCCTCACCAGTGCCGAGGACAGGGGGACAATCACTTCCCTGCTCCTCGTGGCCACACTATTTCTGATACAAGCCAGGATGCCATTGGCCTTTTTGGCCACCTGGGCACACTGCCGGCTCATATTTAGCCCTGTCATCCAGCACCCCCAGGTCCTTTTCCGCCAGGCAGCTTTCCAGCCACTCTTCCCCAAGCTTGTGGAGCTGCATGGGGTTGTTGTGACTCAAGTGCAGGACCCAGCACTTGGCCTTGCTGAACCTCATACAATTGGCCTCAGCCCATCAATCCAGCCTGTCCAGATCCCTCTGTAGAGCTTTCCCACCCTCAAGCAGATCAATGCTCCTGCCCAACTTGGTGTCATCTGCAAACTTACTGAGGGTGCACTTGATCCCCTCATTCACATAATTGATAAAGATATTAAACAGAACTGGCCCCAATACGGAGCCCTGGGGAACACCACTTGTGACCAGCTGCCAATCAGATTTAACTCCATTCACCACAACTCGGGGACTGGCCATCCAGCCATTTTTTTACCCAGGGAAGAGTACACCTGTCCAAGCCATGAGCAGCCAGTTTCTCCAGGAGAATGTTGTGGGAAATTGTGTCAAAGGTCTTACTAAAATCTAGGTAGGCAACATCCGCAGCCTTTCCCTCATCCAGTAAGTGGGTCACCTTTTCGTAGGAGGAGATCAGGTTAGTCAAGCAGGACCTGCCTTTCATAAACCCATGCTGACTGGGCCTGATCACCTGGTTGTCCTGTACATGCCGTGTGATAGCACTCAAGATAATCTGCTCCATAACCTTCCCCAGCACTGAGGTCAGACTGACAAGCCTGTAGTTCCCCAGAGCCTCCTTCTGGCCTTTCTTGTAGATGGGCATCACATTTGCTAACTTCCAGTCGACTGGGACCTCCCCAGTTAGCCAGGATGGCTGGTAAATGATTGAAAGTGGTTTGGTAAGCACTTCCACCAGCCACCTCAGTACCCTCATGTGGATCCCATCCAGCCCCATAGAATTGTGTCTGTTTAAGTGGTGTAGCAGGTCACTAACCATTTGCCCTTGGATTATGGGGGCTTCATTCTGCTCCTTGTCCCTGTCTTGCAGTTCAGGGAGCTGGGTACCCGGAGAACAACTGGTCTTACCATTAAAGACTGAGGCAAAGAAGGCAATAAGTACCTCCTCCGCCTTTTCCTCATAATTTGTCACTACGTTTCCTCCCGCATCCAATAAAGGGTAGAGATTCTCCTTAACCCTCCTTTTGTTGCTAATGTATTTATAGAAACATTTTTTATTGTCTTTTATGGCAGTAGCCAGGTTAAGTTCTAGTTGGGCTTTGGCCCTTCTAATTCTCTCCCTACATAACCTTTCAAGATCCTTCTCATCCTCCTGAGTTGCCTGCCCCTGGATGTATCTCATATATATCAGATGGGAGAGTGTCTCAGCCTCCTCAGGCATCAAGCTCATTGTGATACTACTCCTGTTGCCAGGAGGTTTGTTGGGCTGAAGCTGGTCACTAGAGACACTTCTTCCCCATGAGTACCTGCCACACTGATCTCCCAGTTGGCCCATGCAGTGAGGCAGGGGTGCTCCCTCCTATTTTCTGGGTACTCTGGAGCATTGTCTCAGGGCCCACATGGAGTGAACATCAGGGTCCTTTTTGCACTGTAGATAGCAGGACTGGGGAAGAGGCTGCAAGGGATCAGCACTGACTTATTTTTCATTCTGGAGACACTGGGATCTTGCTGTATGCCTGCCACCACTGCATACCTCAAAGCAAGTCTTTGCTCCATCATGATCCTGAACTTAAAACATCTGGGACATAATCACTTAATAAGAATAATTTGCTTTGATTTTGAATAACTTAAACCAAGGCATGATGGGAATAAACTATGCGGTCTTGTTCACAGCAGATGCATTTATCTGAGATCATAATCTTGTGCTTCTCATTATCTCTTGGCAGGACTCCTTAGATAAGTATCTGGGTACAAAAGCTCCTTTCTATCCTGGTCAAATATTCTGCTTGTGAAACTGCTCTCTCAATGGTGTTTGAGCTTGTGTCCTGTTCAGGAGATATGAGGATGATGTCTCTGGCCTGTCTGAGTAGGCTTAGCTGTTCCTCAGGGTGGTTTGGAAAGCAGTTGTGCAGTGTTTTGCCAATATTAAGGAATCCAATCTCCCTGTCCCAGCAGCTGCCAGGGGGAGGGGGCCCTTGCCAGAAGCAGCGATGGAAAGCACTTTTAGTCATGGTTTTACTGACTGGTCATGCAAATCTCTTCTGATCAGGTTTCAGTGCTGTGGAGAGTTACCACTTGCAAGCTGAGTTTGCAGGGGTGTGGATTTAATAGCTGAGCGGGAACAGGGAAGAGGGCTGCAGGCTTGCTTCAGCATGAGTGCTGATGCTGCAGGCAGGCCCTGGGCTGGGTGCCGGGGAGGTGTCCCCACAGCTGAGCACTGCCCTCCCTGAGCACTGCCCTCCCTCCCTGTTTGGTCGCATCAGGGCCTGTGCAATCCCAGCTGAGCTCTGGGAAGCCACTGCAACAGGGAGATGCTGTTCCGTCTAGGACTGGGTTGGCCGCGTGACTGGCAGTGTGCCTGGGACCTGGGAAGTTTGGGTTGGTGTGACCTGAAAGGTCTGCAGCGCTGGGTGGTGCTGGGTGAGCACAGCCTCTCTGAGTGCTCCATTCTCACCGCAGCCATTGTGGGAAAATTATATGTCCCTCACTCCTAGGTGTGTTTTGGGTTACATAAGCTTCTTTTAACACCATCTGGGAGCACGGGAAATGCTTGATAAAATCTGAAGCTGTGTATGGAAGGGTTCTTCTGCCATCAGAGACCAGGCTGATGAGTGCTAGTGGTCACAAGGAGACCCTGCTATGACTCCATAGAGGAGGCACACAAAAGCCTGTTTACCATGGGAATGCGGCTAATACCTGGATACCTGATACCTCACTAGGATCTCTGTAGAGCAGGACAGATTCACACCTAGTGTAACACAGAGGGGTTATACAGGGCAATATACAGGTACACCAACTGACATGTAGGCAGGTATTATACCACTGACTTTCTTCATTTCAGATTGCCTCAGAGGCAGTGAATAATGGATGAATATCTGGCCTGCAGAGCATCATCAGACATCAGCAGGATGACTTGGACCTAACGTGTCCTTCTAGACCCCACATTCTACCTGGGTGCTCTGTAAATATCTGCCTGCAGACCCATTCATATGCAAGCTGCACACTCGCCTCTTTGTTTATAGAAGCAGCCACATAGGTATTGTATTAATGCCTTCAGCTGGTTACTTTGCCTTTTTTCCTTTTTATTTTTTTCCACAGCCCTGCTTTAAATTTAGACTTGTTTAAATACTCCAAGATTAAATGAGTTTTTTGTTGTTGTTTTTTTTTTTTGTTAGCAGCATTTTAAACCCTCATCAGGCAGCAGGAAGTTTAGGGCACAGAGGGAGATACCAAGGGAGAGCAGAATGCACAAGAAACAAGGAGCACTGAAGCATCTGCCCACCATCTCTGAAGGCAAGGCAAGAAAAAGAAGAAAGAACAAAGAAAAAGGAAAGGGAAAAGTAAGTGAAAGCAAATGCTCAGTTTGGGGAGAGCTGTCAGCAGACTGCAGCTTTCCTGAGTGCTGTCACAAAAGTGCTCAGAGTGAAAATCAACTTTATCCTTATCTCTCCACTACCAAAGGGTTAAATTTAATCTTTTCCATTTCAAATCCACATGACCTGAAGGAACTTGATTAGGAGGAAGGGAAACCCCATTTTAAAAGAGATTAAAGCCTTTGGTGATAAAGTGGCTGCACTAGAACAGCTTTTTTGAGAGAGGAGGCTTTGCTTTGTGGGGAGCGCCAGGAATTGTGGTGTGTCAAGTGACTAAATAAATGATGCCACTTATTCTGCTAATCTCCACGGCTGCAAAGACACTTGACTCAGTGCGCATCTAGCAACATCATTTATGTTGCCAAATCCTTCTTATTAAATGCGTGATGCAATGACCTTATTCAGAGGACATGCTACAAATACCTCCTTCTCTCTACTCAGTGTGTTAATAAGGATTCAGGATTTTGCAAGGTTATCAGGACAGAGGTATTTGGGCCAAATTAGGGTTGCTCCATCCTGGCTAGGCTAGAAAGAAGGAGGGTCCCTCCTCCCATGTGTTTCTCTGTCAGGGTCAGCAGATGCAGAGGGTGCAGAGATGAGTTACTTGCCTTCATAGTCTGACATTACTGCCTCACCTATTTGCTGAAATCCTGATAAGGATTTATTAGGTAATGGCTGTAAGGTGCTTTGGAAATACAGGGTGCTCTCTAATTCTCTGCGCTCTTGTGAAGGGAGACAGTATATCCTCCGGGGCTGAGGACCGTCTTCTCACTTGGCAAGTGATCTACAGGGGCAAAGCAGCAAACCACTCCACTTCCCTCCCCTCCCCTGATTTATCTGGATCACACTGTCAGTGGTCCAGGGGTCAGACCGAGCCCACAGGGAGGTTTTTTCTGTTCCTCAGCAATAGGGGTGGGTCAGGAAGCCAGCAGAGCTGGGCTGCAGCACTCTGCAGACCTCTCTGTAGTGATCTGGGCGTTAAACATCTGCCTGTCAGGAAAAATGGCATCAATACAGATGAGTTGACTATCGCCAGCATAGTGTCTGTGGGCCACTGGGCTCTGTGGCTGTCAGTTTGCACAATATATACAGCAGTTGTTCCTGATCCCTGGGGAAGCTGCTGCACGCTACCATAGCATAAATAAAGGGCAATGTCTAGGCAGAAAGACTTTTAAAATATTAAAAAAAAAAATATTTCAAAGTTTTTCTGTTAATTTTATTTGTTTTGCTGCTGATACTTAGTGTCCAGGCAAGAGCTATTGCAGAAATGCATATCAGAATTTCTGGAATATTCAGAACTCAATTAAAAATCTTAAAAGTTTGATTATTTTTTTTCCTTCCTTTTGATTTCACAGAAGGAAGCAGCTTTGCCAAAATTATAGGTCACAAATTATAACATTGCATGCTTTCCTCCTTTGAAAACAGGACTTTTTTCTTCCCCACAAAAATCAGAGGCAATCAGTTTCAGTGTGATTAAAGATAAAACCTGGCCTTGGATACATTTTACCACATATTGATGTAGGTGTAGATAAAAACAGTCCATTCTTTCATGAATATTAATGAAAACATGTTTTGTGATTTTAGGCAACCATCAATTGTTATTAAAAATACCCTGACAGTTCTGAAGAAGAAAAAGGGGTGGGGAGAGGGTCTGCAAGGCTTTCCACAACCGATTAACACCATTTTGCAGCAGCTTGCATTTTGCTCCGCAGTTACGGTGTAGTGAGTGTGAACGGTGTTTCCCTGACCTACGCTGCTCAATGGGCTGACAGGGAACAGTCATCAGCCCTTGTGAGCACAGCAGCTCCAGCACTGTCTCCTTTTAAACAGTTTTAACCTCTGGTTAAAATTCAAGTCACTTCCCGTCACCCTAAATTGCCTCCGAGTCCGTAATTAGCTCAGTCACCTGCCAACTTTCATAACACACGCTCACTCTTCCTCCCTTCAGCATCTGACAGCATCTCACTCCACGAGCAGCTTTCAAAGAGGTTTCCCCTCCACCCCAGGGGTTTTCGTGCTGTGAGCCCGAAAGCATGAAGATACAAATCATGTTGTGCCCAGAAGGATCATTAAATGCCGCCTTTGATTTCCTTCAAGGAGCACAAATTAGCTGAGGAAGCAAATGAGTGCATTTCTTGCTAGCAGTTTTTGTTGCTGTTTTTTAACCCCCATCCTCACAGGATGCTAGAGTCAGTAGTCCTCCCCACAGTGGGTAAGATCTTTTCAGGTTGCAGCCATCTCCTCCCGACATGGGTGCTGGCCAAGGAGAACGTCAATCCCCCAGGAAAGAGTGGCTGACAATGCTTAATCCTGGTCTAGGCACATATGTTATGAGAGCAAATAATCTCTCTCTTACTGCTGGAACGTGTAACAGTATGCAAAGTATATGTCTGAAAAAAACAGTTTCTACCAGCCTTGCTTATTCTGCTTCCTCCTGCTGTTGTCAGCATCTGGGCAGCACGTGAGACAGTCAATAGAGAGATAGGGACAGCTTGGCAAACCCTTTGCTTGAGTTGGGGACAGAGCAGTCTGCAGCACGCTTGAAATAAAACTAAGAACTGCATTCACTGTCCGTGACGAAAAGTGGAATTTAGGATTACCAGAGCTATAGATAAATAAAAATGCACGCATATATTGCAAAAAAGAAAACTCGATTTCCAAGTTGTGATGTCTGTCTAAAATCATCTGCCATTTGCTAAAGAAGCACTCCAGCTGCCTGCCTTCTGGTTAGTGCAGTGTCGAGGTTGAAGTTAACAGCTTTCTGAGCCAGAGGCTCCTGAAGTTTCAGACAGAAGCCAAACAGTTGTGCCCCGAGGGATTCCTTCACAGGAAATCTGATGTGCATAAAGTAGGCAGAGTGGCACTGAAATCTCATTAGGGATGGTTGCTTGCTGCAGCTCTGACCTTAGCTTAATTCGTTCAAGTGATGCTGGAGTTAATTGGCATTCTGAGTTTGGAGTGATTCCCTTTTCTAGCTGCAGTTTAAACCTAGACCTACTCTGCTCGCCAGGCCTATAAATCCCCTAGAAAGAAAAAGCATTACCTGGCTCTTCTTGTACTCTAATGTACAGTCTCACACATCTGACAGCCACTAAGCTACTTTATGTTTGCATAGGGGCCAAAATGTCATAGCAGGCAGCAGTGAGATGGATGTTGCAGCTTGCTTGCTGATAATCCTGGTGGAGCACTTCTGCTCTGAACATTTACATCAGCCATTAGACCACGTTGTCTTGTCCATTTTCAAAGCACTACATTGCAGGAAATGAAGACCACATCTAAGAAACCATGATGAATGGAGTCAGCAAAGCCGCTCTGGCAGTGCTGGCCCAGGAGCACTGGCAAATGCTGGTTTGAAGGGGCAGGTCCCCATGGTGGCTCTCACAGGGTACATGAGAGGGACCCATCACACTGTTGGTGGTGTGTCTCAGGAGAGCCCTGGGCAGAGGTACGTGACATTTCCATTGCAGGCCAGGACACAAGCACTGCCAGCTGAGCAGCCACAGCTGTGAAGAGGTGGCTGCAACCTGGCAGCAGTGGCACACTGTGCTGCACAGGGACCTGCCTTTTTGGCATTAGTGGTGTACGTAGTCTAAATTATTATATCAGGGCAGTCACACTCAAGTTTTCCCCTGCTCTTTCCAGCTATATAAGACTCTACCAGCCTCTGAGTGTCAGCTACCCACGTGGAGCCCAGTGCTGGAGGGAAACCACAACCAAACACAACAGCTGGGTTTTACAGAATACACTGTTATGCAGCCTTATGGTTATCCACTCTCTGTTGCTAAGGCACAGGGGCAGCCATCTCTGCCAGGACACTCCACCTGCTCTCCTGCTCCAGCAAATTCCCCTTACTCAACTTGCACTTCCACCTTGCAAGCTCCAGCTTATTTAGGAGGTGAATTCCTGAGGCTGGCTGGGGCTCTCTGTGGGCACCAGGGCAGTACCCAAGGCTAGAGACCCAGCACTCCTCATCCTACCCTAGAGATGTAGCCAGTGCCTGGGACTTGACAAGTCATTTGCTGGGGCACCTCCAAACTGTGCAGTGGCCATTGTCACAGTCCTCAATTACTGGTCAGCTTTGTCCCATCTTTAAAGTGCCATAATCTCCCACTTGTCTTCTAGAGGTTTTCCAGAGGTCTGCTGATTTTTTTTCCTGTGTGCTAACGTCTGGCTTCACATCTACCAACAGCTGCTTTCTCCTCATCTACCCAGGCAGAAACTGAAACTGCAAAGGTTATTCACTTCCAAAGCCTTCCCTCCAAGGCTGGTCTCCAGTAGCAAAGGGCAGGCTGTTGTTCTTTCTCATCTCACTGACATGAACATCTGTTGAGGGTGATCAGGAAAGAAAGGAGCTCATTGCTTTCACAGTCCTCCCAAAATGCTGCAGGGAGGCCAGCAGGCTTTCAAATACTGCACACTGCTGGTCATACCTGGGCTAAAAGATAAAAAAAAAACCAACATAACACATCTAGTATGGAATAAGATGGAAGCAGAGGAGGTTGATGCAACTAAAACCCCTTAGAATTGATTGCCCAGGAGGGCTAGGAAAGCTGACAGGCTAGAATAGCCATGGAGGCCTTTTCCTGCTTTTTGGCAGAGAAGACACCGATTAGCTGGATTTAGCACACTGCTGCACATGTTAACCAAGTAGAAAATTGTTATTAGCACTAGAAAATTGTGAGTTGTCTGTGTGACAGTTCAGGGCCAAAAAGTGTAGAAAGTAATGCAGATAATCTTCTTGAGAGCACACAGCGAGCTCAATCTCTGCACAGAGGCTCTGTGTAGACAAGGTGAAAAGTTGCTGCATTCAGGAGTCACGAAGATGTTTTATCATGCATGGTGGTTTCTGGCATTACTGAGCAGTGCTATGCTCGCCTGTGGGATTTCTATGAAGCATGAATACTTGGGTGGCAAAGGACAGGGGCAGAAACAGTTCTTGAAAGCCCAATAGTCCAATCTATTCTGGCAAATTCGTGTTTCAGGGGAAGTAGCTAACACATGGGAGGTTTCTCCTTTTCCTCTGCCACTGAAAATGGACTTTCTGTTAATTCTGGTCTTTTCTGAAATGCCAGTAGCAATTGCTCACCTCTGGATGGACCGTCAAAAAAACTTTATGGCTCCCATTGAGCTGCTGCAGTCATCTGGCAGAATAAAAACATTTCTAAGTAGGAAGTGCAACAGCAGTTTTGTCAGCAGCACGTCACAAATCACATCAGAGACTCTGAGCAAAGAACTGAGGGAAGAGCAGATGCTAATGGGACAGGAAGGATAATGGGAAACTTGCACCAACTGCCCTCTTTAGTGTGGCCTCTATTACACAGCTGGAGAGAGTACATTTCGGACCAACAGTAATTTATTTTTTGATCAATACAGGAATAGCATATGAAAATAGTGTCACTGCTCCGTTCATTCCTGCTGGCTTTGTTCATTCGTCTGGCCTATGACAGGCAGAGGGTACACCAGGCTGTCACATGCCAGCCTGCAGGATGCTGCAGAGGAAGGGAGAGGGGAAGGGGTTCCTGCTGGGTCATATAGCACCTGCGAAGGGAAAAAATATAACATCAGAAATCCTGCATTTGTCAGGACTCGTTTTGGTTGCTGGGTTGCTGCTGTTGCCTCTGTCTGTTCCTTGCTTTTTCCAGTTTTTTCCGCCTACACAACATGCTGATCTCTTATGAAGCGCTGCATCTGGGAAACAGAGCAGTTCGGGCTGGATTGAGGGATTTATCTGTTTGCCACAAACAAAAATGAAGTGATGGAGAAAGGAGCGAAGCCCCAGTGAGGTGCGACTGAGAGTTAGTCTCTGCCTTTGCCTCTTGACTTCTTCTGTGACCTCCATAAATCCATTATGGAACCACCCTTCACATCCATTTCAAATGGAGATACTACTTCCTTCTCTCTCCTTTGCAAGGGTAATTTGTATAAAAAGCACTTTAGATAATTTGTATGTATCTAGCTATTTGTGTAAAAGCACTTTCATAGCAATGTTGAAGACACAGAAATCCTTTAAAATCATTTAAGAGTTTTAATCCAAAGATGTTTTAGTGGATTATGAAATCACCACTTCCAAAGAAAAAGCAGGTCACTATGAGTTAAATATTGACCAGAGTGTCCCTCCATTCTGTACCTGAACATGCCCATCTTCCCTACCCCACCATCTATACATTCAGACTGGGCCCCTCAGCACCAGTGTAATTAAATATATTGTTATGGTGTGACAAAAAGAGCCCCCAACTTTTCTCCTTGTATCACCTCCTAAGGTGGTATTTTACCTCTGAAATCTTCCCCATTCCATAAGTTGATTTCTTCAAGGTATGCACAGTAGCACTTGCAGAGTGCTCTACTTTGTAAAGCTGGCTCTTCTTTGACTGCCTGCCAACGTCTCAGAAATGAGCACTTATTGCCTTCATCTTTGGTCATCTGGCTGGTTCAATGCACTTGACACTGAAGAATGTTTGTCTGCTGGATTTAGCAGTCCCCCACAGTAAGGGATTAGTTTAGCATTTCTTTTGAACTTTAATGCTGAGTAAATTTCCAATTTTATACAAAGAAGTGAAAGTTTTCCTGAACAAAATTGTGTTTCATCTATGCTTTTCCATCTCCCTGCTTCCTCTTCCAATCTCCACACTTTCACTTCTGTCCCTACAGGCGAGTTGAAAATTCCCAGCCTTCACTTCTGTTTACAATTATTCACTATCCTTTCAAACACCTTACTGGATTTTCCTGAGTATATAGCCAGTGTTTCTTCGTACTTCTCAGTCAAAGCAGTTATCTGGAGACTCTTCATCATGTTTCTACCCATTCCTTCTACCCTTCCCTTGATGAAGCTCGTGTTTTGTGATCCTTGCAGGAACTTTTCATAAAGATAACAAAGCTTTTATTTGTTACAGCAGTCATCATCTTCATTTTTGGTCCTGCTGATATCGTCCAGCCATTCCAAAGTTGTGGCGCACATTTTTGGTGGGATGTGATCTGCTTGAAAGTAGTACATGGTGATGGCTTGCACTTGCTCATATGGCAGTCATGGGCAAACATCTCCCTGTGAGCAGCTGGAGGTGGGGATTATAGGAATTGAGGCAGATTGCCTGGATGCAGTAGGTTTTGGCCTTCAGGTGTAGAAACAGGGGAAGGGAAAGGTATATCACAAGAGGGTGAGACAGTAGGGACAAGTGGTGGATATTGCCTGCAAACATAGCTCTAAAAGAGATGGTAATTACACATCTATTGCCAAACAGCAAGCATTAATAAGTATGGGATCTCTGAATTATGCTGTGATACTACAGCCTGACTGATCCTCTAAATCAAACTCTTGGCCACAGCTTGTTGCATCCGTGGGAGAAGCCGGGAGAGGCAGGACTTCCCTGATAAGAACCCAAAAGGGGAGCCTCAGGCATAAAAAAACCTTTCTTAGATGAATGAGAAATGCAGGCACTTTTACTAAGCGGTAGGTCTGGGGCTACTGCTCTGAGTGGAAAGAAGGCAGCTGTTAGTGAGCCAGGCTGCTAAGCAGCAGTAAAAATGAAGGAAAACAGAGCTTTTGTTCCCAGCCCAAGTAGCCCTGTGCTGGGAGGGCTGCCAAGAGCCTGCACACTCCTTTCCTCTCTCCCTCTAAATGTATTTACAGGCAAGTGCTGGAGAAAAACACAGGTTAGTAGGTTTCTGAAGTGACATAACAGTAATCTCTCTCTTTGTTTTAGTATGTTTCAGAAGTAGATTTCAGGTATCGGGTGAAGAAGTACAGTACCAGTGGCTGTACCAGCAGTACGGTTCAAGGCAATGTGTAGCAGCTCTGCATTCAGCACATGGGCCTGTGGAGCAGGGTGGCAGTACTTGGGCAAGAAAAGAGTTAATATTTATGTAGGATCTAATGACAGGATTAGCATCCCTCTATACACAAGGTAGCAGCTGTAGGACTTTGCCATCATTTCCCATAGTTCCCTCACGGCATGAAAGCAGGCTACTCTTGCTGATTGTAAGATGTCATCCTTTCTCTTTCTTGACTTTCGTTTAGTCACCACATGCCAGAGGGTTTTTTCTTCTGCCTTTATTGACTGGTGGTGTTCATACAGACACATTGTTCTGAACTCAGAGCTTACTTTGCTTTTTGTGGAATTTGTGTCCAAATATAGTAAAAAGGGCTTTTAATTAATATATGCCCCAAATGGTTTAAAAAATGTTTTTTTATTACATGTATGACTGAAGCTGCTACTCTCAAAAGATGCGTAGTGACTTCCTATTGTGTACACCAGATGTTTACTCTAAATTCATTCTTTGGAAGTTTTTATGATGTTGCTCGCCTTTTAAAAGGAAGAAGCATGGAGACTACTTGCAACTCAAATTCTTTCCATAACAGCTATAAAGCTATTCTTTAAAATGACCTAAAAATCTCTCTTTTCTCTCCTCTTTCCAGTGCTTATTTCCTGCTTGTTTCAGTAGCTTTTTCAGCTACACATACAAAAGCAATCTGGCTCCTGCATTTCACATTCACTTCCATGCTGGACAGATTTATATCTGAACAGTCTGTTCAGGTTTGATGGTACAATCTCCATTAAATTGAAAAAAAAAAAAAAAATTAGGAAGGGAAAATTCACCCAAACATCTGCTGTATTGTGAGGACAGGTAGGTGCTGACTCTGATGTCAGTACTGGTTCAGTACAACATGGTGGTGGTGGGGAAGGTGTTTGCAAAGGCTAACTTTAGCCCAGTCAATCTAATCTCCTAAACTAAATTAAGTTTGCACTGAGATTTGCCCTCAAGTGGATCCTGTCTTTCCACTGGCTCTGCAGAGAGTCTAGAGAGATCAGGCTCGTGAACAGTAGCCATCCTTTGTGGAGGTATCTGCAAACACTTTCATGGACTTCCACACAGCGCCAAGGTAGGGGATAACAATGAAGTCACATTTTGATCTTAGTGGCACCTTCCGAGCCTTAATGTCAGAGAAGAGGCAAAGGCCTTTAGAACACAGTTTCACAAAAGCTTCAAGTCAGTTTAAGGCAGTACTGCAGCTCAAGTCTCCTGCCCCACTTTCCTTTCCCCACATCCCACCCACTTACCCCCACAGCTGCACACCCCATCCATACACCGATACAGGTGCCCGGGCTGCTCCCCACTGGACTCACCTAGGCTAAACCCAACCTTGGCATGCAGGGAGTCTTAACCTGGACTAATTCTGCTGCAACACATTTCACAATGTAGCCATCTTAATCAAAATAAAAAAGGAGAAAAACAAAGGAAAAAGGAAGGAAAGACTGGTGTGGGAGCAGGGATGAGCAGCTAGGAGTGGGTGGCTGGGACGGGCTGCCTCAGCAGCAGCAGAGCCAGCTTAAAGTATTTATAAAGCTACAGCCTTTGTTTCTTCAGTGTCTTGCAGAACCACATTTTCCTCCTCTTGTTTGTACATGCCAAGCTCCCTCCTCCTATAATCTCAACTCAGCTGCGCACAGATTTACATCTAGAGGCCAGAACAAGCTTGTTAGAGATATCCGTAGCAGTTTGGAAAAGGCAAGGACTTCTAAGAGTCTTTTAAAAGTCCTTAGGATTAGCAGTAAAGTTCACTGTAGGTTGACTGAGGATTAATTTTTTAGTGCGTTATTCATCTCCATTTTGCCTTTTTCTATGTTTCAGGGATCCCTCTGGGTAAAGCTGCCATCTCATAACATATTGTACATTAGAGCCTCAAATGCTTACTGAAAAATGTCTTTTAATTTTGCCTTTTCCTCTGCAAAGATCTCTACGTTTGCTAAAATATTAAACTATTATTTTAATATCCTAAAGGGACAAAGATATCTTGAATACTCACCGCTTTTATGATCGAAATTCAATGCTCGACACGTTCTAAATAGGCTGTCAGAGGAGACGAAGCATCTTGCCTATTCAGCTGCATCCTACTCCTGTAAATTTTATTTTGCTGTAACATTTTAATTATCACCCTTACAGCTACAAGGAGTAGTAAATAGAGGAGCAACAGAAAGCTAATGAATAAAAATCAAATTAAGAATTTGAATTTTCTGTGAGAAGGTCCTGATCAAGTATTTGGATGCCTTCACTGAATATTATGGATTTCCATGATAAACACTGACAGATTATAACTCACTATTTCACTGACTTTCTACTCCTTGTCTTCTCACTCTAGTTTAATAGCTGTGGAATTTTCTAAGGAAGTGGACAGTGGTTAAGTGGAACTACACTGAAAACTAATATCAATTCAATGCTGAGACTGGGATTAATGCATAAAGCACTGCTGCAACTTCTGGAATTCTTGCTAAGCCCCAATTTACAGGGTATTTATTCCACTGGAAGAAAAAACCCTCACAACCCCAAATCAGCAGTATATTAAGAAATACACAGACAACAAAAAAATATTACACATGCATAATGTGGAAGCATCTAAAGCAGAGTTAATATGATCCTTACATACCTTCTGATTTTCTGTTTGCTACCTTTTTTTCTTTTTCAGATAAAAAAAGAAAATAGACCCAAAGAAAGGCAATCCTAACTGTTGTGGCCTTTACCTATCTAAAGGTCTTACTAGCTTAAGAGCTCCCTAGTCCGAACAGTGTCTTAAAAAAAACAAAAACAAAAACAAAAAAACAAAAAAAAAACCATAGGGGAACATGAGTGTCAGAACCACTCTAGTTCAGAGGTGATCTATCAAACCCAAAATAAACCTTTTGGTACCACGCACAGATCTGGCTGCATAAAGAGACAGTCCCAGCTGATAAAAAAAGCTATTAAGCAAAACAGAATACCAAAAGGCAAAGATTAATTTTTCAGTATTACATGAGGATCCTCCAGCTTTTCCATGGTACTAGAAGGCTCCAACTATATTTCTGGAAAAAGCCTTTTTCTGAGACAGATTTCCAAGACAATTTGTAGTAGAAAGAAGAGAGAAAGGGGCACAGCACAGTTTTACACTCCAGTACGACTCCAAGCTCAGTCTCCAATTCCCAAATGCCTCCTAAGAAGCAGAACCTGCCATCTGAAATGGAAACCTAGACGAAATGTTTGGCTTAATTTCTCAATAGAATTCTCTCACTACTTTTCCTCTTCTGTTCATTGTCATAAAATTCACAATTTCTTTCTGAGCCTGTTCTATCTTCTTACCTCTGTTGTTGGTAAGCATGCAAGTCAGCTAAAACAGCACCTCTCTTCTTTAGCAACTATCCTTCTTTTCTTCACTCCACAAAAGGCAAGTTTATGCCTCCTGAACAATCCCAGAAATCCCTTATAGCATAATACAGTGAGAGAAATCCAACTCCGTCAGTGTTACTTGGTGTAGATGTAACCAGAAGAGAGGGCAGTGAGAAGAAACCCTGAATTAGCTCTACCCTTGAATGCTTTAAGATAAGGCTCAGCTTGTCAAGCATAGTGCCAATGCTACTGTTGTCATAAGCACCCAGAGTTATCAGAATATGTTTTCAAAAACATGCTTTTAATTTTTGTAAATGATACGTTACTCTGAAAAGCAATAAGTAAGGATGTTTTTAAAATTTCTATTTGCCTTTTTTGTAAATAAAAATGTTTCTCCCATGACTAGAAAACTTATCACAAATACAGCTCGAGATGCTTAAGGATTATTTTTACCCACCAATTACAGAAGTTCTACATGTCAAATGAGGTCTTAACAATGTGTCCCCATCATCTTTAAATTGCACTCTCAGGTAATCCAGCATCACAGACACCAATTATGCATGTATTTAGTTTCATACAAACTCTTTTGTGCAGATTCCAATTTCTTCCATACCAGTTCATTCAGAAATAATACCAATTAACTCAGTAGAATCCCATAAATTTTAATGGCTACATAAATTATTATGGCTACAGGATTAGAATTAGGATTTGCTGTCTTTAAACTCTGCCCTTCCTGGTATCCGCTCAACATATTCTTTTCACTGAATCTGCAAGAATCAAACAATTTGGTAACAAAATGGAACTAGAATACAACTTGCTCTCTACAAGCTACTTATTGTAGGAAAAGTCTAACAGTTTCGTAGGCACAAGTCTCCTGGGGTTATTCACTCGTGTATAAAGAAAGTAGCTCTTGACTTTTTTTTAACATTGATTTAGAGTCTTTCCCAAGGAATGTGAGGAAAACCACTTGCCCCCCCCCAAATCACACTCTTACTCTAGAGAAAGCCGTATGTATGGGGGGTGGGGGCGACTACTAGAATCATTACAAGTATACTAATTGAAGCCTGCACCCTAATTTACACTGAAGAACCTTCACAGATGAGGCTACTGAGTTGTGCCTACATGAATGTCCACAGTAAAGAATAGTGTATACTCATTTACGGATTACAGATTGGGTTCTCTGAGCCCACAAAAGAAATGCCTCCTCAGCAATAACTTTGGGTTCCTAAAGTGTAGTAAAGTGGCACTTCAGCAGCAGATGCTAATAAAAATATACATCAAATTCCTCTCAGTCATTTATTCTGATTGATTTAAAACCTCATGTATCTTCTGCCAAGTGTAAAAACATTTTAAAGTCATACAAATACAAGTGACCTAACAATTCTAAATACATAGTCCATGGTACAATAAAATGAAATCAGCACACAGTAGGGATTATCCATTTTATTTTCTTTAGAAATGGATCAATGAAATTGCTGTGCTCCAGGAACACACTAAAAAAAATTTAATAGGGCTTTTACACCAGGTAGCCTTCCCCTTAACAAGGTTGTACATTGCTTATAATAATGCAGTTTGGATCTGGAATAATAGAAACATGAATCCAGTGCCACCCCAGAGCTATGTTGATAGTGAGTACATTCACAAACAAACCCTCCCCCCAACTCCTCAAAACACCTGCAGAGTCCCATTTCTACAGCTAGCTAAAAATATTCTTGTTAAAATAGAAAAAGATTTTTCTACAAAATTTTTGGGGAAAGTCATGACGTTTCATCTGAATTGCTTTGCAGACAACTAAGCACGATGATAGATCAGTCTCCCCAAGACGTTCCCTGCCAAGATTTCACCCAGATTTTCACGTTCCTAAAAATAGTCCGACATTGCCACCGTGTGGTCAGAGATGGGCACATTCATCAGGACAGTTGCATGTGACGTCTCCCAGAGAAAATCCATGACAAATACCTAGTCAATGAATAACCACACTGCAAGTAAAAAAGGAAACTGAATTCTGAGAACTGAGTCCTTATGCAGGGAAATCAATTCTAAGTATGGACCAATATAAGAAAAATAATTTAAGATATTTTGTGATTAAGTCTTCAGTATCATGACACTCTGCTCCCTAAAGGCACAATCCGTTTCTGCTCGCTTCTTTCTCGGTACACCACGTAGTTGCCAACAAGCAAAATCTATGTGTATGCAAAATACCTAAGACCATTCCTTTCTTTAAACATAAACGTACTTGAAAAATTTGAAACCTCTTTCGTGGAGTTCAGGAAGCAATAGAAATTGAATTTAAAAATCATCTTTCACAGAGACTTTTTCATTGCTGCCTTTCTCACACTGAAGAGATATGCTTCATAAATAATATTTAAGAAGTTGTCATCATTCTGAAAAACAAAACAGGTGATTGTTAGTGCACGAGAGGCGTTTTGAGTGAAGAGATTAGAAGATTTTTCCATTTTATGGACCAGATACTTTTCAACCTTACTCTATTTTAAAAAGTAAGCAATAGCAAGGCCATTTCCTTTACCAAAAATATGTATTATTTCCAAGCCTTGCCAGTAGCCTTAGAAGAACTGGACGTGAATATCAACCTTACTCCAGCAAACATGACTGTATCTCTATAAGAAGTAATGAGTACACAGAAAGCAGATTTTCCAAACTCACAGTGGATTTATCATGCGAGAATAGTGGACTCAAGTTAAGGCAGTGATGATACAACTCTAATTTTCTCTTTGCCCTCATTTACCTAGGGATTTCCTTAAGTAGTTTCCTCCATTAGGTCAGTGATAATTCCAAGCATGTCTGAAGGAACAGTGAAACACCCTGGGTTTTGATCCTATACTAAATCCCACCTGGGCAAATCCTTGCATCTTGTTTAACTCTCTTAGACTCAATGCTCCTAATTGATGCTGCTCATTTTTCTCTATTGCTTGTTTAACTTTTTCCTCCTGAAGATCATTTTGCAAGAATGATCAACCCACATTAAGAAAGAATGTCCTAAGTAGCTCACAAACGTATCAGGATAATTAAAATCAAGGTACTATTTGAGGAAAATCAGGAGCATTCGAGATTGTGGTTTTATATAATGGAAAATAACAGGTAAGAAATTGGAAGTAAATTGGAGGTAACTCAGTTAATTCTAACTACCACCAAGAACAGCAGGCTCAAATATACATTTTACAAGTAGAATAAATCCAATATTCCTTGACTAGTTTCCTTTTTAACTTCATATATGGTTTTACTACTATCCAGATACTCAAAGTATGTAAAGACAGGATAATGTGAAGTTTTTGGTTTTTAATCCCAAACTACAAATGCAGGGAAAAATGAGAAAAGCCTCTAATTTGTTAAAGATACTATTTTTTTTCTGGGTCTATAACTGAAATTGCATTTTAAGTAACTTCAACATTTCAGTAATGACTTTTCTTTTTATTCCAAAGCCATACAGGCACATAGTTTTGGTCTACATATTGGACCCTTAAACCTGTGTCTCTATTCCTTGTGCTTTGTAGCCAGGTCTTTAGTTACATAATCTGTCCTCAATGTGTACTCTTCAGATATTCATCACGTGGCAAGTTAAGGAAAAAAATATTCATAATCACTCATATCATCCTAGAAGAGCAAACAATAATCTCATACATGATGTTTTTAAAAAACTGCAGCAAAAGTAATTTTAGCATTTGAACTAGAGAATTACATTGAATAAACTGAACTAGTATATTTTTAGGTTACCTAACCCATACTTTAAAGTTGCTCACACTCATCCTGCAATTTTAATTTCCCGTCTGAATTCCTCTTACTGCTAACGCGCATCTCTGAAATATTTGGCAGCTAGGATAATCGCACATTATTTATCCTTAGCTAAAAATATAATAGATATCTCTCTGGCTCATAAGACACCTTATGAAGCTTTCAGTCATCTTTGTTCTTTTCTGTCAAATTTATTATCTTTCCTGAATCCAAAATCACATGCATTAATCAAAATGCAGTTAAGCCAGCAGTGTGCAGGAAGAGGCTATCACATCCCCAGTCTATGCCATAGTGCTCCGTTAACACGCAGCTGTCAGTAGCACAACCTTCAACATATATTTTAATTATTCATTTAGCCTCTAGACAGGCAGATGCAGCTGACTATAGGATGCTTATATAAAAACGGGAATCAGGATTTTAAGCAAAGTAGGAGAATTCTTGGCACTTTACCTGGATCAGGTGTAGAAGCGTTTCCTGGAGCTGCATCTTTGTCATTGAGCTGCTGTTGACCACAGATGGCTCTGGGGTTTGCAGTGGCAGGAGAAGGCTAGCTGAGCTAGCAGCAGGTTCTTGGTTTGCTGCTGCTAACCGCCCACTTTCATTTGCTTTTGGTGGAGCAGGTGTGGACTGAGTGAACACCATTGGGGACATCAACAAGGGAGGAGTCACAGTGGCAGGAATGCGTTGAGGTGAGATTACCTGTCCATATAAAAATAAACTAATCAATTAAACCTTTCTACTTAATTCTATGGGAATAAAGATGATGAAAACAGCAGACTGATTGGCAACAGTTACAGACACTGCTGGAGATCAATACAGTTAGGTGAAACTCCAGCTCAGGACCACCTATATGATCTATTTCCAGATTAAAAGATCTTCCATCCAATTTAAGATTGCAGCAATGGATTCAAGTGTGATTAAATCTGTCGGATAGGCAAATCATCTTAGGGCAAGAGCATTTTATTACAGAAATCAGACTACTGTTAAATATCAGCACTCTTAGAGAATGTAGCCGTAAAGTGTTCTACATAGTGACAGTAAGTCATTAAGTTTAATCTTTGACAATATACTTACATGCAAATATCACTATTAAAGACTAATCTTTGTACCTAATACTAGAATGTATTTTCCAATTATAACTTTCAAATTACTCTATAAATAAATACATATGTATATATATTTTTCTTCTCATTTTACTTAAGGAGAGGGGAAAGAAAACAGAGATTAAATGATTTATCTAAAGAGCCACAGTGAGCTGGTGGCACCGTCAGAAACAGAACCGACTCCTAACCAACACGCAGTTGACAAAACAAAAAAGGCCCTTCAAGGGAAGGAAAACCTCGATGCTGCAGTAGTTCTGCAAGTTCGCTCAGTATCATACTCATGCATCCTGCAAAGATATGTGTCAAAGAATTTTTACTTTTAAATTTTGCAATGCATCTTGGAACTGTAAAACATGCAGGACTAGCAAATACTATCAGATATAATATACAACGTAACAGAAAGTTTATTCACTCAGTTTGCAGATATTAGAGCTCTCTCCAGGTAATTCCATTAATAAATCTTAATCCTAATCAGCCATCTCCTTGCTATTCAATTATTCGATCTTTTTTTCAAAGAACAGAACATACAAAGGGATTGATACGAGCTCACCAAAGCTCCTCTCTTTTGGACTGGAGCATGATTTATTGCTACTGTACGAAGGCGAAAGGCTACTGAATCCCTTCAGTCTGTGTCCTGGTTACATTTCAATTTTGAAGAAAAATTAAGAAAAGAAAACTGAAGTTTATCTCCTAGGTATGCAAAACAACATAGTTTAATATTAATGAACAGTCATATTTTTGTAGCTTGTCTTACTCGAGTTATGATTGTTCTGCCCAAGACATTTCTGAACAATGTTAGACTAGAATACAAAGAGAAATAGAAATGAGGAGGATTGAGATCTCATGCTGTTTAACACAAAATTTAAGGAAGCAGAAAGACTCATGGATATTAGAAAACATGCAATATGCACCTAATGCAAAAATCTCCCAGTTAATGTTTTAGGTAAATATTGTTTCTGTTTCTTAAGAGTACTACTTAAAAACAAAACTCTTGACCTACAGCCTTTTTCCTACCCCATGGCATGTAATCGGAACAGCAATCATCAGGTCTGCGTAACAAGCTCCTGAATGAGTTCAGGTATTCCTAACTCATTGTAGGTTTGCTTCAAAAGTTAGGTAGTGCATATGTTTGTGCACCTATGCTTGAAAAACAATGTTCATTTTAGAAGAAAACCAATGTAAGTCCAATGTGACATCCCTCTGTGGAGTGAGACCTTCAGACTGTGTACAAACGCTCTCCTGTAAATGGGAAGATTGTTCCCCTGCCTGTGGAATACTGACTACCTCCAGACACTTATCACAAAGCTTCTGCTCTACTCATCCATGCAGCTGAAGTAACTTCTCTTTAATTTACCTCAAGGAAAATTGGCAGGGTTTGCTTAAACCAGATGATTCTTCCTAATGCAATTTAAAGAATGCATATACAAACTGCTCTCCAAGGGCAGGAACCTCCAGCAAAGGGGTGGTGGTGAGCAGCTGGAGGAGATAAACTGTCCCACTAATATAGCTGAATCTACAATAGACTGTGTCAAAGACCTAGACGACAAGTCCTTCAAAAATCAAAAAACATTTCTCTCTAGAGTCAAAGGCAAATAAACAAAACCCAAGGCAAACTGTGCTCTTAATGATATACAGTTACTACTGTCAAACACTTATACATGTTGTGGTTTAAAAGACATATGAAAAATTATTCATTTTCTCTGGATAGAAACAGCTTTTTGGTAGGACTTGCCAAGCATATGGAAACGATATGGAATAAGCAATATTGCCATCTACTGGTGACACAGCTAATATCTACATGTTACTGCAAAACAAAATATTTTAGTGTCAGAACAGAAAATATATGTATCATTTTTTAAGTGCATAGCATTTGTTTCTGTATGCAAACATTAAAATGTATTTTTCTGCTAATAGTTCATGCTCAAAGCTTCTGCCATTTAACAAACTTTTACATAAACAACATGGTTTTTTAAAAAACATAAAGGCAAATTTTCATTTTAGATTTAGTTCAGATCACCTTCAGTCACTGGGACAATTGACACCCACTTGAAAATGGGATGCTGATCTTGGCATTACTAGTGCAATACCTATAGCACCATGCTTTTGCTGAAATCACTGAAAATGCTCTGTAGGGACATTAATAGCCTTTGGGCCAATCTTTTAGCTTTGAGTAATTTCTCACGAGCCATAAGAGCCCTTCCAAAATGCTGTTGATCAAATTCTTTCCCACAGACTCTAACTGATTTGCTTGTTCATCCAGCTTCTACTGAATTATCTCTAGCTTTACCAGGTCAATACTTAAATCTCTGAGTCACTAGTAACACAGTAGGAGTCTACTGTCAGTGGTGCAGCAATGAAGTAAGAACAATGAAAAATGTGCAAAACAATTGTTGTAGCATGTAGTATTCCTTCTCTGAAGCACAAATGCTAAGATACCTGGTTTGATATTCTGCATGGCTGCTGGCAGCTAGGTGACATGATAGCTGGCAAATTCACATAACACCATGAACTAAGGAATGCATTGGATCCCCTGTAATGCAAACTGGCACCCTCTGTTGCTTCCTACACGTGCAGAATCCCACGTGCTTCAAGCGCTCCTCTGGAACATCAGCAGCCAGTGGGTGCTGTAGGCCTCTAACTGTTTTTAGTGGCATTACTTAAAACTGAGAACATTTAATCTAAGAACGGTTCAGGAACTTTAAAGACTGTTACTATTAAAATAAAGCTGGCTACAATGCTAACATTGCTTTGTCTTTCAAGTTTAATTCAGAATTTTTCAATTGATGTTTAACTGCAGAATCTTAAATTACTTTTCAAAACAAGTTTAATGTACATATTTGCATTCCTCCCGTGCATGTTTACAATCTCATGCTGCAACTGCAGCCAGGACAATTGAGAGGTAATGGTGCAATGCTCACACCAAAGATACTAGGTACCATGCACATATTCAGAAGATGTAACACTATGTAAGAAATACATTCTTGATGCGAAATGCTCCAAGAGATGAGAAAAATGGGCTGCAAGATAAGTGGCCTTCTGAAGAAAAGATAAATTTGTGTCAAGGTTATTGTAAGCACTTTTAAAACCAAATTCTGATTAACATAAACACTTAAGCATGCATGTATCTATAATCAGGATAACTCATGCCTAACGCTAAGCGTATGCTTAAAAGCCCACTGCAGATTAATGCTTTTTTATTGCATCTAAAGCACACATTACTGTCCACATAAGGAATACTTCATCGAATAGGGCTGGCACCAGAACAGACTAAATGCTTCCGAGTATTATTCTTCAGCTTTTTCTTTTTTTCTTTTTCTTTTTTTTTGGTAACTGGTCTCTTCCTTTCTATGTGGGAGATCACAGTTCTTACACCATATGGAGATGCAGCAGAAGCCAATTTAAACTTGGACTTGTAATGTGTGAATTGTGGAAAAGACTATTGCTTTCATTTTCTTAGTGCTGCTGATGGATTTAGGGTGTTCCTTTAATACAATTTTTCCAACAACAGACACTGTCCAGATACTTCTCTGTTCCTGTCAGACTTTTTAGAATTTGCTTTTTCTGTATGCTGAATTATAGTAGAAGAGGCAATACCGAAAGATAAATAATTACAGAGAACAAACCTTTTGCTGCATTTGTTGTCAGAATCTGCTTTGATCACTTTTGCATGAGCATTTGCAGATATATTTGTGCCAATTCAATTTCACTTGAATGTCTGTCTGCAGGCATGGCAGCACTTAAAGCCTCTGGTCTACAGCAAGGATGATATTATAAAAAGATTAACATTGGTCTTAAAAGTTGTTTCAAATTTTTATCTTTCAATTTTTTTTCAAAAGTAGGCATATTTCTTGTGGCTAATTCATGGCATTCTACAGGAACACAGACACGTTCCTTAATTTTTAGCCTCCTCCCCTTTTTCTTTTTTGGCAATCTGCTGCATGTGAAAGAGGCCATCCCTTCCAGACTGCAGTTTTAGGTGTCCTAAACAATAATTAGGCCTACTTTCACTATCATTTTTAGTCTATGTATTAAATCTCATAAGCAATACTAAATGTGTTGGAAGAATTGCATCTAATACTGTTTTGATTGCAGCTGTGGCTGTATCAGTCTGTGAAGCCACTCCCAGGCAGTCTCAATCTACCTGGTCTGCTCACAGCCATGTAAATGCTTGCAGCAGTAATCACAGTGAATGAGACTTGCTCCAGTGAAGACTACTTCTCTTCCCACAAGCTATTGTTCTATTTGTACTCAAGCAGTAAAATTATTGAAATTGCATTATGTCAGACCTCAGTAACTCCCTTTCCATATTGCAACTAATGCTGGCATAATTTTCTTTTTCAAATATACACAAATAGTGTCATTAGCCATATCAGCATCTATATGGATTTTTCATTTGAAAATATATCAGCATATTTGCCATTTTTTATTTATGCATACTGACTTATAATGTATAGCCTGGCACTGGCCTCATTTTACTTTTAGCTTCAAAGCAGAAAAGTCTTACGTCTCCATGCTAACAGTACATGTACCAGTGAATCAGACAATTTCTTTCATTTATATCAGGCAAGTTCCATGCCCAGTGAAAACAGAAGTAAATTTTTGTGACTCTGGATCCTCTTTTTATTCATTAGCACCCCACTGGAAAGTCAGATTACCATCTGTAAGCAACTGATCCTGAATAATTTCAATGACTAATCCCCCCAAAACTCTTTCACACAGATTCAAAATCGTGCTGCTTTAATTAAAAGAATAAAAATAACGATGGCTATTTGCTATATCAAACTGATCTTCCTTTGACCTCTCTCACAGAATGAGAAATCTTGACCTGTAACAGTGTTAGTGACAGATGTGGCCCTTAATTGTTAAATGACCGTTTCAGCCTCTTCGTGTGTAGGATAACTTCCTAGAATAAGGAGGATTCTTGGAGCATGCTGAAGTTTTCTGTAGTCTTTCACTCAGGTTTTTAAGAAGCTGCAATAGAAAAGCAGCTTTTGAACTTTACACTGAAAAGGTGAATGCTTTTTCATTTGGCTAAGTAACTTCTAGACTCCAATACAAGTCAGGCCCTAGTACAGCACAACTCTTGCGGACAGTCTGTCCGCAATAAAGGAAGTTAAAAGCTGCTTAGCTGCATCCCCAAACAGGACATTAACAGACACTCAAGCATGGAAGATCCTACAGAAAATGAAGTTATTAACAAAGGCAGCAGCTGTCCAGGATGGGACATTTTACAATTGCACATGATGCTTTTCTGAAGAACAGAAAAACGCAGTCATGAGATAGACACAGTCTCCTGACATCTCCTGAATTTTTTAAGACACCAATCTCACTTTTACGGTCACAATCACCAGAATTAAGGGCTTTGGTTTTTTTGAAGGCATTCAGGCACAAGGCCTTTTTTCAAAATAATACATAGCAATAAAAAAAAAATAACTAATATCTAGAAGTTACAGTACAAGACAACTAATTCATTGATATGCAAGTACTTCAAAAAACTGCTGTTAGAAAATAAGTGACCTTTTAAGCACCTTTAGCAACTCGCATACAGAGGAATGTATACCTGCACAGAGAAAGCTATGACTAATTTTGTAGGAAAAATTATTAAACCCAAAATATTACACTCAGTAACCAGCAATTACACAAAACAGCCTGAGGTATGGCAACTGAAAAGATAACAACAAGAATATACTGGCCAAAATGAAAGAAAGACTAACCAACTTCAAAAGATTGCTAGGTTTTTATTTATTTAAAATGTTGAACTTTCCCATTTACCTGAAGGAGAGCGCTCTGTTTTTCTGTACCCGGTGCCTTTTCTATCCAGGAATCCAGTGGTTTCAGGGTATTGGTATTCTGAGTAACAACAGGAAACTTAGCTGCCAAGGTTGGTCTGCTGGATACATGTAACTGTTGTTCTTGCTGCACTATCTGGAGTTTTTTCAGTAACTCTTGAGGTGAAATCACCCCAGAATTGGCTGCTTGATTGCCAGAGAGAGGAAGTGGCTGTCTAGGAAGTTTGGATTGTTCTTTACCAAGTGTCTGAGACTCTAAAGTCTGGCCTGGTAGGGAACCATTGAAATACACCAAAGGTGGTTGGCTCATATTAGTTACTGTTGCTGCTGGTGCTCCAACAGCAGCAGGAGTCCTGCTGAACACAGAAGCTGTGGAGTTCACAGATCCTGTTGCAACGGGGTCCATTTTGGTCACTGACCCTGACTGACTCTGTAATTTCTGTAATAAGCTCTGAGTGCCAGCAGTATCCTGAACTAAATGAGATGTTGCAACACCATGAGAAGTCACAGGTTGGAAGAGTCCTGTGAAAGTCTCCCCCACAGGGTGGATATTGCCATTTTCACAGAGTGGGTTCTCAGGAAACTCAGCAAGCGGATGAAGGTCTGTCCCACGCACCATAAGCTTCTGAATGGCGGGGCAAAGCTGTTTCTCTGCAGTGGGCGAATGCCTGCTAGGTTCTTCATAGGACAGTGAACGTACCACACCTTGCCTAACAGGAAGATTCTCTTGGTGCTGTTTATTAAGTGGTTCTGAGACATCTGGCTTTTCTTGTTTTCCAAACAGTGCTGTCAAAGACAAATGCTGTGGTTCAGGCTCCACATTCTGTGAGGGGAGAGAGGAAATAAGTAAATGTAGTTCCCTCATGCATAAGTTACATTAAATGGCGGCAATATTTAGCCAGCAGTATTCGAGGAAAAGCTGAGAAACTGCTATGCGTTTTTCTCCCAAGAGGATTTTTAATAGTTTTGTCACATAGGAAGGGCAAGAAGACAGTTGTCAAGCTGCTAATGTGGGAGAAAATCAGTGAATCTGAGAGAGAGCAGTGGCTTTACTTTAAATACCATGAAAGAGCATCTTCCCTTTCAGCCATCAGTACAATATTAGTAAGAGACAGAAATCTCCCCATGTATGAAGTAGGGCCACTTCTTGTGCATCTCCCTGTCACAGCTGAATTCAGCTTTTAGGATTTTGCAGGGTGATTTAGCTTGAAGATATATCAAGAGACTTTTCTTTATTTAGATCAACTGAATTCAACTAAAAATAAAGAACACAAACCACAAAAACTGTGGTCCAGCAATTGACTACACTTGCTTGTTATCAAAGCAGTATCTGAAATTTGAAAGACTAGTATTTCTTCATTGCATCAGGACGTTGTATGGTGAGGGTCGGGGAGCTTTTTATAAAACAGATTAGTTTTGCATTAAAATCATTCCTCAGAGTGGTTCTACCTCAAATTCTTGCACTGACCTTCCAACTCAAATAAATATTCCTACGTGGTTACTCAAATACAGCAGCACTAGTCAGAAAACACACAAAACATTTTACCTTGCTTTGCTGAGATATTCGTTGATGCTGATTTTCACTAGGCTTCACTGGAATTGGTTTGATTAGGTTGGGGTTGTTATAAATTGCAGAGGAACTGGTTATTTGTTTTGGCTCTGAGCAGGTCTTACACTGCAACAGAAAAGCAGTATTTTTCAGTAAGTATGACAGTATCTTTTCCTTTAGTTCTCCACTATAGTAAAATACAGACATAGCCAGGTATTCAATAACCAAAAATACTAGTTACAGCACTGATTATGAAATATTATGCTATTAAAAGAACTAAAACAATTTCAACCTAATTTTCTAAAACCACAAAGTGTATGTAAAAATAAACACTTGATTCCAAGATTTCCTGAGTATGAGGCTTCCCTCTAATTTAAATCTCGCTTCTCTTTCTTATCTTCTGCTTTTCCTGCACTTAAAAAAAACATGAAATAATTTTTAAAAAGCACCTTAGAAACCAAGCAACAGCCATGCTTTTCCTGCATCAGTAGGCAGCTAGAAGTAGTTTACATACATGAAGGATTAATGTGCCCATAAAGAACATTTAAAATGCTTTTTGTTAAAAACTGGAATTATAACTCAAACTCTTTTACATAAATATTCCACATTGTGGGAACCTGGAGGATGCATATACCCACACAAAAAGATAATTAAAGATTTAATCAATTTGTAGAATCAGTATGTTTTCTTATTAAATATGACAGGATTAATAACAATATTTATAAAAAGATGAGCAGAGAGATGACTGAAAGTGAGCAGCGACATGGAATGTCTGACATATGAAGAGAGAAGGGCATGATTTAATTAATAAATAATGCACAGAAAATGCTGCATGAAAGAGAAATAATAAATGGAATAGGAAAAGGTGAGTAAGATGGTCTTATTTACCTTGTACAAAAAATACAAATATAGTCAATGAAACTAAAAAAGGCATTGGGTATACAAGGAACACTGCTATTGTCAATAGGGAAGAAAACAGTATATTTGAAGTCACTGTTGCTTGATACAATTGAAACCAAGAAACTGGAAAGATTGTTTTAAAGAATTATCTATCAGAAAGTTAATCCTATCTAACAAGAATATTCATAGTTAATTACCTGAATTTGATGGGCTCTAAATTTTATGCTGTGGGACTAATGGTTAGGTAGGGAATGATCACTTTTGGTTTCTCATTCTTTCCTCCAAAGAGCCCAGTCTTGCGCATTAGTGGGGATAGAACTCTGGACTGGACAGACTGCCATACAGACACACAGCAGAGCCACTGCTGCGCAACGATGAAATGTCAGTGTCTGTTCCAGAACTTTCTGAGACAAACTCCTCAGGATGCAGATGTGTTAGGTGAGAAAATAAGCCCCACTCTCAAATATACCAATCATTTAATCCATTTCTGACAGCTACCATAACAGTAAAAAAAGACACACTTGTTCCAGGGCTACTCAGTAAAACAGAACTTGAGTACTCGAGGGGACTCAAGGGGCTCTAGGAGGTACTCAATGCCTTCTTTGCAACATTTGCCTGCAGAAATCCCAGGCCCCTGAGGCTGGTGGGAAAGTCTGGAGTGATGAAGACCTACCCTTGGTATGGGAGGATCAGGTTAGGTAGCATGTAAGCAAAATGGACATACAGAAGTCCATGGGACCAGATGGGATGCACTCAGAGCTGAGAGTGCTGTCTCTCTCATTGTGAAACTGCTCTATTTTTGAAAGGTAATGACAATTGGGGGAGGTTCCCAAGGACTGGAAGAAAACAAGTATCGGTACTATCTTCAAGAAGGGAAAGAAGGAGGATTTGGAGAACTTCAAGCCAGTTTGCCTCACCTTGATCCCTGTGAAGGTGATGAAACAAATGGCTTCCTAATGGATGCCATTTCTAAACATATTAAGGACACAAAAGTGATTAAGAGTAGCCAGCATGGATTTACAAAGGGGAGATCGTGCTTGATCAACCCAATAGCCTTTTACAGCAAGATGACTGGCTCAGTGGATGGTGGGAGAGCAGTGGATATTGCCTACCTTGACTTTTGTGAAGCTTTTGATACTGTCTCCCATAACATCCCCAAAAACAAACTGATGAAATGCAGACTAAGTAAGTGGACAGTGAGGTGGATAGAAAACTGTCTGATCTGCCGGACTCAAAATATTATTGGCATGAAGTGCAACTGGAGGCCAGTCACTAGTGGTGTACACCAGGGTTTGACTTTGGGGTCAATACGGTTTAACATCTTCATTAATGCCCTGAATGATGGGGCGGAGCAGGCTTGCAGACAATATAAAACAGGGATGTGTAGTTAATAGACCAGATAGATGGTTGTGCTTCCACTCAGAGGGACCTTGACAGGCTGGAGAAATGGGCTGACAGGAGCATGAAGTTCAACAAAGGGAAACTAAGGAAGAATAACCCCATGCAGTACAGGCTGGTGCTGGCTGACTGAAAAGCAGCTTTGCAGAAATGGACCTGGGTGGACAAGAAGTTGAATATGAGTCAGCAACATGCCCTTGTGGCAAAAGGTCAACAGCATCCTGGGTTGCATTAGGCAGAGTGCTGCCAGCTGATCAAGGGAGGTGATCTTTCACCTCTACTGAGTACTGGTGAGACCACTGGTTAGACCCCTCTACTAAGCACTGCAGTGCTACATCCAGTTCTGGGCTTCCCAGCACAAGAAAGATGCAGACACACATGAGTGAGTTCACTGAGAGTCTGTGTAAGCACCTGTAAAGCAAGGAGAGGCTTAGTCTCCAGAAGAGAAGGCTCAGGGTATGGTATCAATGTGTACAAATACCTGATGGGAAGAAGTAAAGAAGACTGAACCAGACTCTTCTCAGTGGTGCCCAGTGAAGACAAAAGGCAAAAAACAGAATATACAAAATCTTGTTTAAACTTAAGAAAAAACTGTTTTACTTCAAGGATGTTTGAATACTGGAACAGGTAGCCCAGACAGATTGTGGAGTCTCCATCCATGGAGATATTTTAAACCTAACTTAACATGGCCCCGAGCAACCCACTTTAGCTGATACCGCTGTAAACAGGGAGGTTGACAGACTAGACTATCTCCAGAGGTCCCTTCCAGTCTCAATGATTTTGCGAGTCTCTGCTGAAAAATCATCTTGTGGTTGTTCAGACAGTCAAGGATTTCTGCAATGACTTTCTGAAGACACGATCTTGTAAAGTAGAAGTGTAGTTCCACTCACATACCTGGCTTTCCTCTATTGTATAACATTTTTTGGTTCAAATGTTGCTCTTAGAATTAACTTTAAGGTATGCACAGAC
The DNA here is from genome assembly GCA_013401275.1 of Pandion haliaetus. Lineage (NCBI taxonomy): Eukaryota > Metazoa > Chordata > Aves > Accipitriformes > Pandionidae > Pandion > Pandion haliaetus. Next base: position 182,359 of record VYZV01016413.1, read on the forward strand.
AATCATGCCATAGAGTGGTTAGCTATTTAGTTTGAAGAACAAGCACCTGTCTCTTCTTTCCTGCTATACCCCTACTGCATAAAGTAAGAAACTTCCTCAAGCACTAGATTGGAAAAAACATGAAGAACAAAATACTGACTTTGCCAGTAATGCAGAGTTTCACAGCAAAAGTGAATTTCAGTTAAATATAAAACCATGCAGCAAGTGCCTCATGGCTAATTTGAGTAGGCCACATTCAGCGTGTAAATATGTTTAATTCAGCTACACTTTTTGCCTTCTCTGGGGAAAAAAAAAATAATCAGGAAATTATTTTACTAGAATGTGGTATATCATTCAACCAGAGCCTTGCTACCCATCTCACAGTGCAGTGCAAGTTTGATGACTAAAGATGTCCCCAAATTCAAATACATTCATGGTAAGCAAAACACTTTTCTTCTAAAGCTAGTCCATGCTTACCTCCCTTTTCTATGATTCAAAGATTGATTAATGGATTAATTGACAGAAATCTACACTTAATTGAAGTTTCAGTTTTGCTAAGCAATTCATATTTAAAATAGTTATGAATAGATTGCTATGAAAAATCATAACAGAAAGAAGCCATGAAAAAAGTGTAGAAGACAAGCCTACAACAGTAACATAACTATTAAAGCTTTTATACCAGGGAAAAGTTTCCTTTCCATTTATTAGCTCTGAGTTAAATTTATCAATGCACTGCTTAAACAAATTGTTTTCTTAGGTTCTTCCAAGCTCACACATTGTTATCCTTGAATTTGAGTAACTTAGTTTTTTTGTCATTGTTGTTTTCTACAAGGTTTATTTTCTCATCATTTCCAGGCAGTTCATGTGGACTCTTAACAATGTCCTAGTATGGAACCTTCTGCAACCTCATAAACTTTATAAAAATTTTAAATACACTAGGACAAATGACTGAATATTCTTAAATCACTTTCCCACTCAGTTTCTGACTGGTGACTTATGCTGTCTCTCATTCACCTAATGATAGTTAAGCATTCTACCTAATTAATTATCACATGAAAGTTTTTTTCATAGTCCAAATAAGTGCTTCCTGCAGCCCCTATTTGATCTATAGTAAAACAAGTGAAGACAATTTTTTTTTTAGATTGGACAGATCCTACATGGTATTATATAGACCAAAACCATACTTCAGTAAGATGAAATTGCTTTTTTCTCAGAAACTGTTCTCCTTCTAATGATGCTGCCTTTTCTTCAATATACCTCCTTATTGCTATTTTTCAGCATAGCTTTTTGGGCAAAAAACATATAAGCACATATTTAAAATTTTTCTTTAACATGATGGGTAACATACTCTTGTATATTTCACAATCAGTTCTGCAGAATTTAAATAATACCCTTATTTCCCCAGGGTATTTTAATATGGCTGAATTCTTCAGAAACCGTATGTACCTTAGATTCCACTGTAATACTCTCCATGACCACAGAACTAACCATATAAAAAGGAGGTGAGACACAGTAGAGTTTAACACAGTTATCACTATACGAGCATTTTTCAGACCAAATTCCTCAGCAAAATGAACAGCAGTATACACAAAGGCCTATAGAGAATGACACTGCTCTGACTTGGTATCATTCCCATGATTTGGTAACATGGCTAGTAGGCTGGTATCAAATACAGAGAAGTATGCTGAAGAGAAAAAAAAGCCTGTGATGATTTCAAAAGAATCTGTCACTACTGGAGCTCAGAATACAAGGTCATTTGGCAGCATGGCCTTGCTGATGAATAAGTTAGGAACACCAGCATGACATTTTAAGCAACTGTCAGGTGGACAGGTAAAGAAGAAATCAGATGCAATCATCATCAAACCGCAAAAAGCAGCATGAAAGAAATGTCACCATGCTCTTTAGTGACAGAACCAGAAGGTACTCATCAGCTACAACACTTGACGATTACTACATCTTGCTTCACAGGTCTGTCCTTTAGTCATGTGTCTTGTTCAAAGCTACGGTCCTACAAAAGACATGTAAGAAATCAAAAGGTTCTAAGATCAAGTCAAAGAAAGGCTAAGCAACATTGGAAAAAAAATGGACATATCTGGTGAATGTCAATCAAAAAGAACAAGACCATCACTAAGGACGTTTTAGGCAAGTTTAGTATAGTCACAGACATTTGAGGCAAACAACTGCTCTATGTTGTGAGATTTCATATTCTACCTGTACAATATGAAGCTCAAGATGGAACAGGACATTGTCAGAAGAAGCAGACAATGGACAAGCACTGTACCTCAGTATTTCAGTTCTGAAGTAAATACCATGTCACATCCCAATCTCATGCTCTGTAGCAAAAAACTGACTTTAAGGCATGTGAGCTGTAAAGACCTGTCAAGTACAAGGAGGAGATGCTAGAAGGTCTGATACAAGGAAAGAAGGTCAGCCAAGACCTGACAGAACTTAGAAGAGCTTTATAGATAG
>VYZV01016414.1:6329-19102 GCA_013401275.1 Pandion haliaetus
TCTTCAAGTGCTATGCAGAGTATAAGGCATGGTTTATGATAGGGATCTGAAACATATTTTAATAATCAGAGATGCAAAAAGGGGACAGACTGTCAGAAGAAGATGCTTCAGAATAAAATCACATTGATAAAAGGGTTTACTGTTTATGTATTGAGGGTTGTTTTGGTTTGGTTTTTTTTAGTATCATCCAGCATAAGTGTCTCAACAGTTTTTTGTGGAATAAAAAAAATGGCAACAAGACAACAGGACAACATATGAAAAGCTGTAACAATAGCAGGGGAGAGGGAACAGTATATGTTAAATGGAGATAGGCACACAGAGCAGAAAACTATTATATTCTCCAAAATTATTACAGTGTAATTTTGTTATTTCCAATACCATGATTAACATACTTTAATAACAGACATGGCAGCAGGAAACTAGCCCTCCCTCCCCCTTTTAAAGCTGTTGTGTTCCGAGACAGATACGCTTTAGACAAAAGATTTAAAGTGTTACTCCAGCCACTTACCATTCTCTTTATATCCCATTCCAAGGATAACCTCTGGTGCTCTGTAATACCGTGTTACTACATACGGAGTCATCATAAAGTTAGTACATGCTGTTCTTGCCAGTCCAAAATCAAGGATTTTGAGCGTACAATCTGATTTTACTACTATGTTGCTGGGTTTCAAATCCTAACAAGAAATTACTTCAGTTAAGGAAGGATCAACATACAGAATAATACACACAAACCCCTCCACAGTCAATATATGCCACCAATTCACTTCATTAACTGCATATTCCTGCTCTGATGGATCTGCTTATTTATACACAGACTAGAGACAAGTTAAATTCCACACAACTAAGTACTCAAAAAAATTCAGGGAAAACCAAAATCAAAGTTGTCTGCAGAATCTTATTTTACCTATTTGTGCACTGACAGTACACATAGTTGGTTACGTAATGGTCTGTATATATGCACAATGTGTACATATATCTGTTTCTTTAACACGTTAAGTGGACCTATTTTGGGCATGAATAGTTGCATGGTAAAGGAGACTGTGTTCCAAATGTCATTATTAGGGCACAGATCCTAAAGAGAGTATCATAAATTAGTCAAGTATCTGTAGGAAAAGGAGTATCTCAACACACAAAGCATTAGTAAGTGTATTTGTTTATGACAGATAAGCAACCTGCGTTACAGTAATCAGCAAATTTCTCAAAATAGGAAGTAGTAGAAACAAGTTACCCAACGAGTGGGTAGAAAAATAAAATACTGTAGGAGATAAACCTCATGGGAACAGCCATTATTGCACCCAAAGGAATATGCTGTTGGGGAAAACTAGAATAACTGGGTTTTATTCACAAAGTATCAGATGTAGCCACGTTACAGATGTACAAGTACATTTAATTCTGCTCAAATGCTTGACTTGGTTTTAACCACACAAACCATGTTCTCAGGTACAGAACTTCCTTTTCTTAAAGGAGATGGGGAGATGCAAACAGTTCACAAGGATTTGCATGTTTCAGAAAGGCAACAACCCTTCTGCACAACGTTACTGAATTTACTCTGGTCACAGACTCTTCGAGTAATTTCTACACGTAATTCCTACTCTTCTATTCCTTCTGAACTATCCCAGCTCTGCTCCTTTCGTAGCCCGGTTTCTTTTCAAAATGAAATTTCTCAATCTAATCAAGAGTTTCCATTCCAGAAAGGTCATTTTGTTTCAGTCCCAAACTAACCCACCTAATGCTCACCACTTTAGCTTTTCCATTCAAATAAACTTCACACCTCTGTTTAGCTATTCATAGCACAGTTCCTGTCATTGCCTTTTTTCTTGTTCAACCAATATCAGTTCTGCTGATCACTCTGTTAGCACCTATGAGCTCAAAATTCTCAGCAAATACTGTCTCTCCCCTTTAGCTCCAAATTAGAGTCAACATGTCAGGTGCAGTTCAGCTGGAGTTCCAGCCCTGCCCGCTTCATTCCCTTATCCACACCTCACTCCATAATTTGAGGAAAGCCCAGTACCAAGACTATCGGGATACAGACATAAGCTAATGGTATATAACTTGGTGGCTAATACCACAGGATTTTCATGGTAGTTTTTTTTCAGCAAAGTAAGGAATTAGATCTGTTGTAATTTATATAGCTTCTCAATTATGTTTATGGATTGAACATAAAGAAGAAAAAGCACATTAGACTAGAACTGGATAGTTTTCAGCCACAAGGCAAAAAAGAAATAAATTTAAAAGGCAAGTGTGTCCAGGAAGTAGGGGAAGAAAAGGAAAGGAAGAGAAAACAAGCAGAACTGTCAAAAAGACTAGTCATTAAATAAAAAAATAATCATAATTAAAGAGCAGCAGCAGAACAACAGAAGCAGAGAAATATATGAAGCCTACACAGGACTTGGAAATACTGATCATTTACAAACTTTACTTTTCCAAACCACAGAATGGTTGAGGTCGGAAGGGAGCTCTGGAGGTCATCTGGTTCAACCCCCCTGCTTAAGCAGGGCCACCTACAGCCAGTTGCTCAGGACGATGTCCAGATGGCTTTTGAATATCTCCAAGGATAGAGATATTTAAGAGGCAAATAATACATTTTAAAGACTCATTCTTTAGTAATTTGAAAGGTCCACGGATATTTATGTTTTATCCTTTAATCAGTTCAGCATTAGTTAAATCCAACAAGCTAACCTTATTTATGATCTATTTACAATGCAGTGTTTATCTTTGAACTAGAAACAATCTTCAGGTTTAGTAATATTCTTACGAATGAAATAACAACCCATTGCCTTCCCCCCTGTTTCATAAGAACATCTGTGTTCATCAAGAATATTGTTAATGATCTAATACTACCTACTCTGTGGATGATACCAGCTGAATGGAGATGTTTGATACCACATAGCATTTGGTAAAGAAGGTAAGACATTCTTTCATGATCCAATTCCATATGAATAACCTGGCACAAATTTGCATCCATCAGCTCCATAACCAAATATCTAAAGCACAATGAAAAAAGCATTAAGAAAACTCAAGCCTTACTTTTCATATCGTGTTTAAGCTTAGCATGAGAGATGTTTATTAAAAGTCAACTACTCTGCTAACATAAATGTCAAAAAGCTTATGATTAAAAAACCCATGCATGATCAGTGTCAAAATTATCTATTCAAATAGTCTTACTATTAAAAATTAAGTGTTCAATAGTCCACCACAAGAGATTAGAATTCCACTAGTTTTATAAACAGTAATACAGAAGAATAATTCTGATTTTATGCAGCATGAAAAACTAAGACTGAAGTTGATGCAGAAATTGTAGACATTGCAATGTATCAAAAAATGATGCTTCTTTTCACTGAATTTTCATTTTAAAAAAATTACGAAAATTAAGAGAAGCACAGTAACAACTAAGGAATGATTCATTTTCAAGTTAAAATATCTGCTTACCCCCTTCAGACACATACACTCCCCCATCATTCACAAACCACAACAGCATATTCACTGGAACCTATGAATACCCCACCAATTAAATCACCATGGATCCTTTCTAGATCTACTGCCATAGCTTGCATAAAAAAAAAGAAATATACTCAGTTCTTAACTGAGGCCAAAAACACTGTTGTGTTGATATGACTGGTACGGCCAAAAAAATGGTAGCAGGTTATCCAGACCAAGTTATTATCCTGAGGTGACCCATTTAGCTAAAGGACAAGGCACACAAACCAGATGCATATGCAATCAGCAAAGTATGGGGGACAGATGAAGAAAAGGTATATAAGCTTTTTTATTTCCCACTTCCATTTGTGCATGTAACGAAACTTTCTTGGTCTTTCTTAAAGAAATCTAGAAATAAAGTCTAATTAAAGGCTAAATTCAGCCTTTAGCTACCCTCTGTTTTCAAAATGTGAAGTCTGTAGGACACTGGAAATACAGCTCCAGGGCTTAGGCCAGTATTTGTCAGGCAAATTAAAACAAAAATCTAGTACTTACACATCCTGAAATTCTTCTAGTGACTTCTGTGGTGTAAATACATTTAATAAACTAATTATCTATTAAAAAAAAAAAAAACCAAAAAACATTAGAAGAAACTCCTGCTTTAATTCACATAAAAATCCACTATTGCAGAAGTTACTATTCAAAATCAAATGCACACTGTTACTACATACAATTTGAATGTTAAGTGAAGCCAAGTAATTCACACGCGCTGAAAAACTGCCAATTCAGAAATAGTTCAAAACTGCAGCATGTATGCCAAAGGAACTAAGACAGAACAAAACCACTTTCTTCTTTTTAAAGTTATATGACACCTATCCCCCTCCCCAGTACCTGAAATATATCCCATTTTTCCCCCATAAATAATAATCTCTTATTTTAAATCACATCGTGCAAGGAATTTTAACCAAGGCTGCCCAACATGTACACAAAGGTGCCCCTACCATCCCATTAAACTTAGATTATGGTGTACTATTTCTAGAAGAACTGCTAAAATTACTGTACTGCCATCCTTAATAACCACCTTGCTTTTATTCTGCTACTTCTGGACTTCACCAAAAGCTTACTTAAAAAATCAATCCTAAAAGGCTAATTGTCTCCAGGAAGTTTGAGACCTGAGTGCACAACTTCAATGATCAGTAATGCTTCTAGTTCTTGTTAGTATCAGAACATAACAGTCATGCAAATCTTATATTCTTCTACTGGAATATTGAAGTATTGACATTAAGGGTTGTTATTTTAGAAAGTTTAAAGTTTTTAAAATATGTGTGTATTGTCCATAGTATTTCACTTCTGTTTACCCATAAATTGTTAAGACAGTGCTGCACCCTGCAAACCCCACAAATTAAACGCTTGCCTAAGCTCAGAAATTTTAACTACAGTGCAGTTACAAGAGCCAAACTCACAAACAACCCCACTGCCAAACAGGCTTTGCTGCAGTACAACTTAGGACAAATGCAATACAGCAAGGCCAGCTCTATAAAGCTGACATTGATGGTAAACCTATACCAACAACACAGCAAAAACCTCCTTGCCTTGGCATTTCATACTCCAAACAGCTCATCCAATAACTTAACCATACATTGTGGAGAACTGCATTACCCACAGCAATACTTTCCAGTCTCTGACTTTCTCTCACTATTTTTCCATTACTTTGGTTACTAACAGCAAGTAAGAGAGCAAATCCTGAGCTTTTTTGACAACTTACAACAATGAGGGAGAGAAATATAAAGCCAAACTTACATTTTTGTGATTGACGCATTTTAAAAGAACAAGCTCTCTGTAAGCCCTTTTTGCATGGGTTTGATTCTGAAAAGGACGACTCAGCTTCTTTACAGCAACATTTATTCCAAGGACTGTATCAAACGCAGCACTAGAAGTTTTCAAAGACAAACAACTTAAGTTAAAGTCTGTTTGAGGGAGAGGAGGGGGCAACAGGGAGACAGGAGTGAGGAAAGAAATCAAGATTTGAGACAAAGCATATCCACTAAGCTGTTATATACTAACGTCATCCAATTTTCATTTAAAAAACCAAACCTTTAAAATCTACACATTCTTTACTAAATACAAATAGGTTAAACAGAAGCCACTGACACTCATCAGAAGTCTTCCTGCTCTCCTTTCTGTCATAAGACCGAATCTGCTGACTCAAGACTCACATTCAAAATTGCAAGATCTAAAAATATTTTAAGCTTATTAGAAATCAAGAAGCATTTCAGTTGCCTAATCTGTATGTTTGGAGTATTTTTTTTGGACACTGTTGCTGACTGACACTCATTTAGTAATTGCAATAGAAACTTCTCTTTGCTAAAGGAGAGTCACAACCACATCTCCGTGATCCATTCTGCAGGCATCAATATTCCCCTGTATATGGATAGTTTACAATTACAAACAATTCTAGTGCCTAGCAGAAAATTACATTCATCATCTGTTTTTTTGGGGGCGGGAAAAAAAAAAATCCATAGAATTGAGAAACATGGAAAACTCAGATTGCGGGGAGCAATACAAGAGTTTAAAAGTGAACATGACCATTAATTTTATCTTGGTTTTCAGTTGTGCTTGTTCCTTCCCTCTGCAGTTTGAGGTCGATGTGTAAACTTCCTTCAATAGCTGTAAGAATCTAAAGCTAAATTATCTGGATGTGCAGAACAAGACTAAAGTGGGAATATTCTTTGTTATTAACACACAGACTATTTGGCAAAATATATGTGAATTCATACCACAAACCAGTCAAGAGTTCCAATCTTTAAATAGTTCCAGTTTTAAGTAAGGATTCCCACATTAATCTATTTCCATTTAATGTTACTTTCACAGGGTAGGAAAGAATTCTCATTCACATATAACTTCCAAGCATATTTAAGCTCTTTGTGAACTCCTTCCCTACCTCATCAAGATATGTACAATACCAGACTTGAAAGGACACATTATAGTACTCTCACAAAAAGTACAGCTCTCCTGTGGTAACAGCAATACTCAAATTATTTGAGGTTTACCAGCATCAATTCACTGCTTTCTCTACTGGAAAAAGCAATACCACCACAAAGCAGGGCTCACCCATAGATGTTGTTTTCTTGGAGGCATGTCCCAGATTACACGTCCCAAATTTGTATGAATGTGCCACTTGCACTAAAGGCTTGCTAGCATTTATTTCAGCTTAGTTCTGTGAAATATGTAAGTCATTATTCAATGATACAATCACAATCAGATTTAAAGCCTTTATGCCTGTGCAAAACAAAACACAAAATGGGAGGAAGGCAACTGGCCAGACAACTGGAGAAATTATTTTCCTCCCAAATATGAAAGCACTGATGTTTCAGTATTCACTTCACCTAGAAGACATTATATGTAAATTTAAAAGTTTTGTATATGTTAATGACTTTAACTACACCTGAGAATTAGTATAAAATCAATAACCAACAGGGTCTGCATGAACTAGCTGTTCAAAGTCAACCACAGGTCAGCAGCGGACAAAGAAGCAATTTCAGGGGAAGTGTCCCTTTGTTATCTGACATATACCTCATATGTCAAGGTTCAGTCTGAGCACATATGAGAACTCCTGAACTTCTTATTTTGCTCATTTACATGGGAGTGACTGACATTGAAGGTCAAAAAAAAAAAAAAAAAAAAAAAAAAAAAAAAGGGGTTTTTCTGGAAGCTTTAAGTCACATGTGTACCTTTGTGAAATGTTTGGTGTATNTTTAATATTCAAAGGAAAAAAAAAAAAAAAAAAAAGAGAAGATACCCTCTATTACCACCAAGACCACGCTTTTAAGTATCATGTAATTTTACATAAATGAACCAAAAAAGAATCATGGATGTAAATAGTGTGGAATTTCTTTCCCCAGCCCTGCTCATTTGAATTCAAAAGAGACTTTTTCATCATGGCAACTGTTTCAGGCATAGATTTTTAAAAAGTGGATTTGCCAGAGTCTACCCAATTATCACCTTGGCTACTAACAGAATGTCTAGAAATTATTTCAGTATTTGGTATCGTGGAAGAATCTCAATGTCTACCCCACTATATAACAGCAATTCCAATTTGATCATAGTGAATTGTAGCAGGGTCTTCAGTGCACTTGTGATAGTTTTGCATCTTTTGCTAACATTTAATATTAAGAGTAGTGATGCCACATATACGATGAAATTAACAAAACATTATGACCTAAATTATAGTAGGAAATCACACTTCATTTCTGTAGGCAAATGACTTTTGCTTTGAACTTCAGCACACTACTACTATGGACTCTTGCTCAGCCAGCTCCACTTCACTAACTCTTCCCCTACTGTCTAAACAGGAGTTTGCAAATGGTAACAAATTTATTCCAACTGTTTCTTCAACTGCAACTGTAAGTACAGTTATCAACACAGTCAAAGCTGTGCTATTTATAAGATCATGTTTTTGCTGTACTGCAAGACAAAAAGAAATTTGCTGGGATAGAAAAATCAGATTCACTAGAAAATTTAGGAAATCAAGGACAAGAAAGTAAAAACATGTCAGGAAGTCAAAGACAAAATTATTTCAAAAGAATAATTTTGTGTAAGTGATTATTCAGTCCTAAATAGATTGTAAGATTTCAAATGTATTAATACTTATGAACAAACAAGTGCTGAAAGTCATGTTTAAAAGTGCACTTTGCATATAAAATACAAAAGGTATATCCAATTTCTCTCCTAGCCTGTTTGCAGCGTGAGCTAGAAATACCCTCTACGTAACAACTGCATTACTTTTTCATCTTCCTAGAGCTTTCATTTATCGCTTTTCCAAAGTATGTATTTTTAAAACTACTTATTTTTCCTACATTTTAATATCAAAGAAAAAAATAAGCAGAAGCAATACCAATGGAGGTTCCCATTAATATTTTAAGGGAAAAAAAAAGCAGAATTCAGACCTCTCCTAGCTGAAGCGATACATGGTATTAAAAATTTCTCACCAAAACATAAAATCCACACACAAAACTCGAGAAATAGTTTTCCTAATTTTTATGTTAAACACTGGATTAAAAAAAAAAAGTATTACATCTGTGTGCCACACTAATGACTTGACAATTTTTCCAGCCAAGCATGACAGGATAGCACTCATCTTACACTGAGTTTTCTACATTTTATATCCTAGTATTTTGTATCTTTCCTTCCTGTACTACAAGGAATTTTAGGAGAAATTAAGATTTTGCACCTTCTTCAACTTGGACATACTTTTCAGATATTTCACATGCAGATGAAAATTTATGCAATGTTTCACTCTGTTGTTCCATAAATCAAGTATTCTCAAAACAAGTGAATCAATCAGATCATTCCTTCTTCCTCCCAAAACATTGACCTTAACACTACCCTAACTTCATTTTGAAGTAGACATGTAGTTTAAGTCATATAGTTTAGAAATGCACTACTTCTAATGAAAGGAGGAACGATTACAACCACCTTAAATTTCTGCATGCCATCTAGAACAAGCATAACTTCAAGAATATTTATACCTGCAAAATGTTAGCACTATACTAAATCTTAACCAAACACTAATAACCAAGATCCATTCATCACTCAATCCACTAAAGAAGAATGAAATACGGTGTTCTCATTCTGCTTATTTTTCACCTGTAAGCAGGGTAATAGGGCTATCTAAATAATTTAAAAATAAAGGCGTGTTCTCACAAAAATGCACTCTTTTCCTACATATATAACTTATTACGGTTATGAAAAGGCCAAAAAGACACGGGCGGGTGCTGTATAAGGAGTTGTTCACAATACAAAAGTCATCACACTTACTCTGCAGAATTTATAGATGAAGACAAACTGCAGACTGGATTTAAAGCATGAACAGCCCACTATGCCTTGCAATTAAGTCTAATATTAGAGAGTTCCTGAGCATATCTGTTTGCTCCCCTGTGTATGGAATTAAAAGACGCATCAATAAACATTTCTGCTATTACCAAGCAAGTTTTGCCCAACAAAATATGGGCTGGCACTAAGACGTGTAGAATGGATTGCTGCAGTCTAAAAAACATTTGAAAGTGTTTACCTTTAGCTGGCCCAGAGGTGTGGTGCCATAAAGAGACTAAGGTTCAGGATCAGACTAACGACTCTCACGTCCTGGGCCAGTGGAGGCTGGACACATAGCTGAGGTGACACACCAAGGAAGAGCCGGCCAGCCCAACCCCTCACACAGCATCCCTTTCTGGTTAATCCATGGAGTGACAATGACACTGATTTGCCTCATCCTGCCAGTTAATGGCAAGGCACTGCATTGATGGCTCCTAGAAATGGACAGGAGTGATTGGGAATAAAAGGGGGGGAAGAAAGGGGGCCATGATGAAGAAACGAGTAAAACCCAGAATTGCTCACCATCGCATTGTCATACCTTACACTGCAATATCATAACTACATGGGGCATGTGAGAACTAGAAACAGAAATAAAGTGGTTAATAAGAAGGAAATTTGTTGACCATTTTAATCTATACAGTTATGCAAATATTAATTTTCTGCTAAAAACAACAACAAAAAGGTTTGCACAGGAGCTATAGCAAGCAGGTCGTTTAGAATTTATTTAGTCCACAACCCTGTAGCAAAAGACAGAAATATCATCAGTAATTTACATTCTGGCACCTCTATCATGAATACATTCAAATTTTGTTTTATATTTATAGCTTTTTATATTTAAATATTTATTACTCACCAAACAATGCCCTGTGCCCCTGATCCTATGGGCTTCAATTGCTGGTAACGTTTTAGTACAGTGAATGTTGAATCTGCAACTTGAACACTGTAAAATTGACTATCACATTTACTGTCACTCATGGTGTAGTGTCATGTAGTTTTCTCTCTCAAGGACCTGGTAAAGTTTTCAAGATCTTAAAGAAAAAGAAAGAAAACAAATGTTCAATCTCTCACTAATTTCAGGCAGACAAGATGGAAAATATATTATACATATTTTAATACATATGAATTTTTCAATAGCACACCATTAAATAAGCATTCTTTCAACTTCATTTTATTACCACTGTTAATGAAAAATACTGGCAGACAGCAAATAATTATAGCCTTCACAGCTTTAAGTAAATGCATGTTTCTATTCCAATCCCTAAACCAAAAAGCAGCTAAGTAAACTGTAAAAAAACAAACAAAACGACCCAAATCCAAGAACTCTCTACTCCTTGAAGGATACTCCCTAACTTAGAATTACTACTACGTGCTAGGACTGTATTAATTTCTGTATTACAGAAAAAAAAAAAAATCATAAATATGCCTTTCAAACACTGATAACACAGATAAAAGCAACAGCAGAAACCCATGTAGTCCACAGACATAGAAGGAAACATGGTTTTAATAAAAGACTTGATTACAACCGCAAAACAGCTTTGAAACAGAACAACTGTCCCCAAAAACCCCATGGCTGCTGCAGTTTCTCCAACATCTCTTTCAACCTAGTTCAGTAGGAAATTTCAAGCAGAGCTCTGCCTCCTCACCTCTGCCAGGCAACCCTTCCCTGATCCATACCTATCACGACCCATTCTCCCTCCCATTTTAAACACACCATATCATCCTATGCTATCAGTTAGTATACTTGCAGTCCTAAAGAATTAAGAGTTTTGTGCTACAGTTTGAAGGAGACTTTCATGCCGTAATAGAGAATAAGTTATACCCATCTGTCAAGAATGAGTAAGAGGTAGGTAATCACATTGAAGAGCAAGGCAATGGACTAAACCTCTTTAGCTCTAAAGTGCTACAGTGACAAGAGTACAGACCTCCAGTTTTCCTGGGCCTCCATCCCTCCTCTAAACCTTGCAAGAAAATTACCTCAGTAACTACTGAAGAGGTCTCTTAACAAATTCTCCCATTTTTAATTTTACATTCACTATGACAGATAGCATCATTACAGCCTAGAGTAAATTGCACAGTCAAGTGTTCCTTGAAACAGGAAATGAAAGCAGATCACCTTCCCCTGGAGCAGCTTTCTAACCACTGGCCTGTACAATGTCTGTTTTAGCTAAAGAGCGAGCAACCAGTCTCTCTCTCTTTGCTGGCCTATGAAATATTTGTGAGCCAATGCAAAACAGAAAAGCCTCAAGAGCAACCCAGAAGCCCATCCTAGAAGGGCATGCAGCCACACAAATGGCTTTTGGTTGCTTCAAGAATTAGAACTCGGACCTCTCTCTTCCTAGGTGCACATAGGAGGGAGCAGCATCTTTTCCATGGCTTAAGCCAGCAGATGAACTCCAAGAAATCTGCAAGTAAAACAGGCGGAAGACCTACAGATCCTAATAAAGACTGGCTTTAAACTGACCTGGTAATCGTTAGTCTTAAGGGATTCTCAAGAAATGTCTAGAGTCCCTTTTACCTTCAAGTTACTCAAAATCTAAGCAGCATTTTAAGAAGTAGATACTCAACTTGGTCATCTCTGGCAGCAATTTAGACAGTAACTTCACTTGGTATTTCCTCTTAGAAGCTTAAGGAAAAAAGCACAGGAGAAAGGATCAGCAAAGAGAAAATGTGAGCTACCAACTTTCTGCCTCTGCTACAGCAGTAGTAGGCGGGGAGGAAGAGAATTACATCTCCTATACAGTATTCTTAGAGGCAGTGAGATGCTGTTCCACTAACGTGAGACCAAAGTGCTGCCTTTAGAGGCGGTCTCAACCTTTCCTACTACACCCCAGAAAAAAACCCACTCTTCTTTACGACCCTTTTTATTACTCCAAAGCTATGGACTCTGAGGTACCAAATTTTTTGATTAACAGTCCCTGAGCAGCCATGGTATTTTCAGTGAATCTTCATACATTGGAAAAAGGTATGGCTGAAAGGTCAAGCTCCTATCTCTGAAAAGGACTTGCAGAACAAGACCATAGAAGTATTTATTTTGCATAGGCTGGGTATCAAGTTAAAGACCTGTTATAGCTACACGAGAACTATGCTGTACCTCTTCACAGGTTAACAAAACGCTTTTCTATAACAAAGATAAAGAAGTAGGTGAAAAGGAAGTTACCCTGACCCAGAGAAACCCTCCCTTTAAGGAACATTGTCTGAACAAAGCCATCGTTTAAAAATCATTTAGAGATCAGGATAAGCTCTTTAGACAAGACCAAAGAGGGGATTAGGCAGCACAACCCACAGGTTTTATGTATTCTGACATCCTTTACAATTTGCCATGCTAAGTACCCAGCCTCTCTGTACACTAAGCCCTAATTTTTACTTAGGCTGCAAGCTGCTTGGATGCATCAGGACATACATTATTTCAGACATATGCATCAATGTAAAATTAGGTGCCTAGGGACTGTCGCTGTTCACACAACTTCAATCTATTTGGGGGGGGG
>VYZV01016414.1:21189-37164 GCA_013401275.1 Pandion haliaetus
AGCCACAATGGCCTCCCGGTGCTCCACACAGGCCGCGCCAGGCCTGCGCCCGCTGACAAGCAGCCGCTCAGCCCAATCGTAGCCCTTTACTGCGAAGCTCGACCAATGAAGCTCCAGAGGCGGAACCTACTAGCCCCTATATAAGGGAGGGCGGTGGAGGACTGCAGTGGAGATAGGGATGTTCAAGCAAATCTGGGCGTTTGCCTCGCCCCTTGGCGTGATGTCATCATAGCACGTCAACCTGTCACCATATTTGTGATGTCATCTCACAGCGGTGCTTCGTCAGGAGTTGCTGTGGCACGTCGCTGCCGGGTGGTGCTGTCGGGTCCTGACAGCCACCAAGCTCCAGCAAGCGGGGAGAAGTGCTCCCTGAGGTAACCGCCTCCCACGTACAGGAAGCCCTCAAAGCGCCTGCAAAATGACACATTGGCAGCCTGTCACTGCACCACCACGCTCACCTCACATCCGTGCTTTGGGATGACAAGAGTGCAGGGTCATGCAGCTGCAAACCCTGACCCGTTAGGTCTGCGGTGGCCCTGAGCACTGGGGCGCGGGCTTCACATGGCTTTTCCAGGGCAGTGGGTCAGAAGGGAAGGGATTTATTCCCTCCCTGGGTAGCCCAGCTATTTTTGACCCCACTCAAAAGTCATGCCTTCTATACTTGCCTTGATGTTAGGACTGCTTGTTTTTTAAAGCAGGCGCTGACTAAAAGTAATATATTTTTCCACCTCTTCTAGGACTAACGAGAGCTTTCTTTTCTGTGATTTCTATTCTTGTAGATTATTTTAGAAAAACACTATTTTTTTTTATCAAATCCATTTAATGTATCATATAGACTAGATAAAGGAAACTGACGTAAATAGCTCCACTTTTTAAAATGAAGAGGATACTCATTCTAGACAGACAGTAAAGGGGGCCTTTGCATCACTTACCAAAACGTGGATACTGAGTTACATACTCTTGGCATCTAGGTCAGATTATTACTATGCTTTTCATTATGATTTGGGTTCTTGTATGTGGTTATAAGAAGTACTAGAGCAGTTTCCAGTAAGAAGCTTCTCTTACAACAAGCTAGTGTAACACTTTCAATCTATTAAACTACATAAGCATTCAAACATCTCCATTTAGAAGCAAGCCTGCAGAGGAGTATCATAAAGAAAACTTCACTAGTCAAGGATTTAATTAATAAAATGTAGAAATTAAATATTATGAGTTCTGACTGTTCCAAAATAACAAATGAACAGAGAACTTCATGTGTGTATCTACCTTATTTCTTTGAGGTTTATAGATACTTCCTACTGCTAGTTAGTTCACAACTAGCAAAGCATGCTTTTGCAAATATATGTTAATAAAATAGGGACTTAGTCCTAGCTTGAAGACATACTTAGTATTATCTTATTTGCTGGTATAGGGTGTTGGGTTTTTTTTTTAATATATATTTGGTAGCTGTAGTTTAGATACTATTTTAAATGCAAGTTTATGGCAATGTTTTCTTGGCCAAGGAGTCAACTTTATGACCATAAAACAGCATACGTAAAAATACAGACACAGCTTCTATTTTCACCTACAGAAAATTTCTTCCCACATTCATCTACCTCAGCAGAAGGTAAAATACAAAGGTTTAATCAATAGCTGGCATGAACTACAGTAGGAGCTACAATCCGAGATTACACTGCTGTATCAGTACAAGGCTGGCAAAACACTGACAAACACTCAGCAAATTAAATTCTCCTGTACTTATGTGCTTCAGAAAGATGGTGATACAGAGCAAGCTACCCAAACCTGACACATTATTTTGAAACACAGCTGCTGGATAAGGAAAACTAAGGTGTGCCTACCTGGGAGACCTGTGTGACACAGAAAGAACTAACCCAAGAAACAGAGGAAAGAACTCTCATATTAGGATTTAGGCAAGACTGGGGGAGAACACTGTCTCTCCTACTTGTATCAGAGTACTGCCATGGTGTACCTGTGTTCAGACCTGAGAAGTCATCAAGTTAAAAGAAAAACAACACAAAAACCCCAAACAAACCACAAAACAAGAAGAATTATATAATCTTTTAATTGCATTGTCATTTCATTGTACACTCTTCAAACAGAAATATCACTTGAAAGACATCCAGTTCCCTTATTTTGTTCTACTGTACATCTTACGCAAATAAGAGCTGGCGTGGCATACAAAACGTTGCTCTAGCTTTTCAAATAATTAGTTGAAAGAAGCAGATATTTAAAACATAGATGGGAATTTACAGCCACAGAGAGCTTTGCAAATGACTGGTTAAATACAAAACACAGGTGCAAAGGGGGGAGGGGAAGCTGNTAACAACTGTACACAAGTGTCAACATGCTCAGTATTTATATTCTGAGCATTACCAATGCTACAGATAAGCAATGTACTAAAAAAAATAACTTAAAAAAAGCTATACAATTGTAGTTATAAATACTATATCTTTAAAACTAGTTAAGTAGTGTAGGCTAAAAAAAACCAAAAACGTTCACAGTTACTCTGAAGAGAGCTGTATATATATTGCACAGTAGAAAAGTTCATTCAGTATACCATGTGTAAACAATTTTTATCATCTTTGGCAATTTCAGGACTTACAGGCATATTTGCTGTGAGCAAAAGCACTTGGGTACAAGGCACATCAAAAGCTTTTAAAGCTGCAAGATAAACCCTTCTGACACTTTCCAGTTAGTACTGTAATTCTCTTTAGCAAAATGTGTACCTATCAATTCAGAACAACACATTTCTACAAGTATAACTCAGAGGTCTGGTGACAAAAACGTCAGCTGTTCTTGGCTGTTATTCTACAGTAACAGATTTGGCCAAATTTCTTGGAAAGTCCACCTAGAATGAAGAGACAGCCTTTCAGTATATGACAGAGCAATACTGACATTCTGCATTTAACAGTTCATTTAGCATGCTTTTTTTAGACTTCCTAATGAGTTCTGCTTTATTCTAGACACATGAACACACACAAGAGACTATAGATCTACAGAAAATGACTCACTGTTAAATTCATCCTTGCTTCCAAAACCTTCCTAACAATACATATGTGTTTTGCACACAGTACCTTTCCAAAGCAATCATCATTATCAAACTGACACACCTAGCCAGTGTCAACAAACTAAGCTGCACAAAGCATTGAACTATTTTAGGTTAAAGTGCAGTATCGCATTTTAGGACTTTTTCAGAGAACTGTATCTTATCTGCACTCTTAACTAATCAAACTAAGCAAGTGATCTTTATAACTTTTTTGGAAGGATACCAATTAAAAAAATATACAGCTGAAGAATTGGCGCTGAAATGCCACCTCTACTACCACAGTCACTATAAGTTCCACTAACTATTATCATAGTTCTTTGTTAGATATACCATATAACTGGGTCTCTCACTTTACACTGGTAGGAGGAAGTTCAAAATTGCAGTAGCTGGAGTGCTAAATATAGAAAACACTTACATCGTATCCTCTGAGAACAGCTAGGTGGAATGAAAGCAACTGGAGAGGAATAACACTCAAGATTCCTTGAAGGCAGTCAACTGTATGAGGCAGTTCAATGGTTTTGTAGGCAAATTTTGAGCTTTCTGTGTCTTCTTTAGAACACAGAATGATTGGACGACCCTGAAAATAAAATTTTGCAGTGTTAAGTGAAGAGCTGGCTTAGAACTGCCTTGAAATGTTGGTTTTCACAGCATGCCTGTAGTATGTTTGAAGATGCTCAGGTAGCTAACAAAGACAATGCCAGTCTTGCATAATGACTTTTGTCATTCACTGTTTTGTGAGACTTGAATGTTTTCACCCTGTAGAGTTTTAACATTATTCCATTTGCTTCAAAACAAACAAAAAACCCAAACCACCAACCCACAAGCAATCAGTTTCACTACTGGTGTTAACCTGTAATGACAGCCTACAATGCAGATATAGCATCTTATTTAAAACTTAATAATTATGGGGGGGGGGAAATCACCAATACATCCTTTTTCTGAGGCACAGACAGCAGCAATACAACATGCACAATCTCTTTACCTAAGACACTGTATTAGTTAAACAGCTTACCTGACGAGCAGTGACCTGTTGCAGAGCATTCTGGCACTTGGTGAAACAAGGATCCTTCATTATCACCATGATAACAGGCATTTGTTTATCTATTAGGGCTAATGGACCGTGTTTCAGCTCACCAGCCAGGATACCTTCAGAGTGCATATAGGTGATTTCTTTTATTTTCTAAAAAAAGCAAATGCCGTCCAGTTACTAGTAAATCAGATGAGAAATAAAAGCCACAAGAAGCAAAACACCAAGGCTGCATATCTGCCACTTAAATATAGACACACAGTATCAAGTTGGTATTTTCAAAGATCAGTTAATACAGAAAACAGACAGGCTTGTCTGCTGCGATTTCTAGCAGGCTGCTGGTAGAAGGAGAGCTTGCCAGTGCACATGCATTTGCAGATAAAAGAAATGGAGTAATCAACAGGAACTTTAAGAACCAAACACCCAGCACAACCTTGGCTAATGCAGTCTGCCTTTAACATTTCAAACTTCTGAGAGAGATGGATATGCGTCCATTCCACCAGAATGTTCGTAAATCATTTGATTTTCCTGCATGAGCATCTCATCTGAACATCAGCACATTGTGTTTTTCTCATGTTATTTTCAAACATGCCAGCATTTTAAATTGTTTGTTTTTAGACTCATTAAACACTGCATTTATTATGTGAGAGAAAAAAGAAACTGATTATCATGTCCAGGATCACCTTATGTATGTGTTCAATCCAAAAGGACTAAACGCTTTTAGTTAGGGAGCAGTTTTACAGCAGCAGAATTAAACTGTAATGAAATATTAGAAATAAACTATGTTGCAGAAGCCACAAAAGCTCATTTTAAGTAACATCCAACAATACTGAGAGGTTCCTACCAGAGCTCCTTCCAGACAAGTGGCATAATTATACCCACGCCCCATAACCAGCAGTGATCTTTGTTTGTACAGTTCAAGAGCCAAATCATGTATCTTCTCATCCAACGACAAGACTTCTTTAATCATCTCTAGTGGGGCACACAAAAAGCACATATTAAAAACTTTTTAAATTGGAAAAAATTGTTTGCTTGTAGTAAGATATTCTAATGATCTATTAGAACAAATATGCTTAATATAATTCAACCATTAACTGATTCAACCATTGACTGCAATTTAAGGATCTTTTCTCTAGCCTTCTTTATAGTAACCAATCTAAAGCAACTATTGGTTTAAACAGTGCTCATACATCCCATTTGTTATTCTAAAGGAAGTTGTGAACATCCATTTTAAAGCTGTGTGCTGGTTTTGGCTGGGATAAGAGTTCATTTTCTTCATAGTAGCTAGTATGGGGCTGTGTTTTGGATTTGTGCTCAAAACAGTGTTGATAATGCAGAGATGTTTTAGTCAGTGCTGAGCAGTGCTTACACAGAGCCAAGGGCTTTTCTGCTTCTCACCCCACCCCACCAGCGAGTAGGCTGGGTGTGCACAAGAAGTTGGGAGGGGACACAGCCAGGACAGCTGACCCCACCTGACCCAAGGGATATTCCAGACCATATGACGTCATGCTCAGCAGATAAAGCTGGGGGAAGAAGAAGGAAGGGGGGACATTCAGAGTTATGGAATTTGTCTTCCCAAGTAACCGTTACGTGTGATGGAGCCCTACTTTCCTGGAGATGGCTGAACACCTGCCTGCCCATGGGAAGTGGTGAATTAATTCCTTGTTTTGGTTTGCTTGTGCATGCGGCTTTTGCTTTACCTATTAAACTGTCTTTATCTCAACCCACAAGTTTTCTCACTTTGACCCTCCTGATTCTCTACCCCATCCCACTGTGAGGGAGGCGAGTGAGCAGCCGCGTGGTGCTTAGTTGCTGGCTGGGGTTAAACCACGAGAAGTCACCTTGAATTAGTTTCCTTTTATCTATCCTGATTTAAAGTCAAAGGCTTAAAAATGTCAAATAATCAATTTTGGAGATCAAGTTATTTCTCATACAAAACTACGTTATCGCAATTAGAAAACCCAACCCATGAAAATTCTCATCTTCCTGCCAAGTTTATTGGAAGGGCACTTATAAAATTGGCAGTTAGTGCAGAAACTAATAGTCAATTTTTCATATTTAGTCCACATTTCTGGAGGAGGGGAAGAGTGAAACTTAAATGAGAAACAAACAACCCCGAGTAGTATTTTATATTGCCCATTAAACAACATCCCCTATCCCTCCTCAAACCCAAAGTATCAACATACCTGGCAATGATTTTAGTCCGCTAATGATTTCCTGTCTCCTTTTCTGCAAGGAAATTCTGTCTTCGGACATCATTAAGCCAAACATTACAAGAGACACGAATTGGCTGGTATAAGCCTGCAAACAAAACAAAACATTTAGCAGCTAAGTGTGCAGAGAGTTAATATGATCTCAGTTTGAAGTGCTACAATTAAAATTTTAATTGGATTCCAGAAGGCTGAAGTACAAAAGTCAAATACTGAACAGCAGTTACCTTTGTGCTTGCCACACCTATCTCAGGTCCTGCATTGATATGTACACCACAGTCAGTCTCCCTGGATATAGAGCTTCCGACTGTGTTTGTGATGCCAACTGTTAGAGCACGACGTTCTTTACAATACCTCAAGGCCATAAGCGTGTCTGCAGTTTCACCTGGAAAACATTTACATCTTGACTTCAGGTTGACACAGGATAGCAATAATTCCTGAAAAGCATAAAATTCTACACAAGTGCATTCTAAATAAATGCATCCACAGTTACACAATGCAAAATGCAACTGAAAACAATCTTTCAGCGCTCACTCGTATATATTATTTGAATCAAGTCTGAAAGAAGCTTTCATTCAAGACAAATCTGGCCCATCAGCCATCACCCTCTTGTAATGTACAGAAGGTAATAAATCATTAGCTTTTCAAAATTTTTTCTACAGTTTTCACTCAACTGAAGAGAAACAGTAAATGCAGCTCACCTGACTGACTTATAAAAAAGCACACGTCATCTCTGAATACAGGTGTGTTTCTATCCAGAAAGTCACTAGCAAGTTCCACCATCACTGGTAATTCAGTTAATTCTTCCAATACTTGTCGAGTCTGTATTCAAGCAGCACACAATATTTCTTAATATTGCCACTCATAAAAGTCTTCACATCTTAAGAGTCAGAGATAATCTAAATGGATTCTTGTTACAAAAACTGATAATTACATCTCACCAGAGCTTTAAAAACCAAGGTGAAAAAAGTTAATTTCTAGCATGGTAAGTAATAGCACTGGAGCATTAAAAAAGAATGTGGCACAAAGGAAAACTAAATAAAAGGACGAGACCCCTCAATGAAAGGTGAAGTTGGAGATATAGAAGAAAAAGCAAATGAAGAGCTGTTGTCTAAAAACCCAGCAACTAGGAGTTATATATGCATTTCAGCTAAGGCTGAACATACAGCTACTGCGGCGTGGTAACTGGTGCCACAGCCAATAATGATCAGTCTTCGGCATCTTCTGATTTCTTTCAAATGATCCTTCAGTCCCCCCAGCAGAACTGTAAACAAACAAAAAAGCATGTATCAATGGTATATTTTATTTTCCAGTTAATATGTTCAAAATTTGCAGGCTTAGTGCAGCTTCAACACCTGTTCTGAGTTACCTGTGCTGCTCTCAAAATTCACTCTGCCTCTCATCGTATTGACAACTGATTCTGGTTGTTCAAAAATTTCCTTCTGCATGAACGCACTGAAGTTACCTGTTTAGAAAAACATTACATGGTAATGCTTAGGTTTGTTATTTGAAGTCTATTACAGTTACAAAGAGACGACTTTTAAGATAACCTGTGGTAGCAAGCTAATGTGACTGTGTTAGCTTAAACAAAAGCTTAGGAATAGGCAAGAAGAAAGGAGGGATTGGTAGTTTGCTCTGTTTGGTTGGTTTAATTTCCCAACACTGACAAAGTAACTGAATTCCTTTTTAAGGAAACATCTGTGTTCCACTTCAGTTCTTAGTCTACAGTCAAAGTTTGCCAACAACTACAACAACATGGTAAAATTAGTTACATTTTCACTAAATATTGAGATGAATAGAAGTATCTAGGACTTTTCCAAGGCTAAAAATGGGTAGGGTCCCATACCGCACATCTTCCTTGGTCTTAAAGCTTGGAATTGTCAGCTCCCAGTACAAACAGCCTAAATACCAGGTCATTTTCACAATAAATTAGCAGTTTTCTGCCTTATCTGCTACACAGTCAGTAACTATCCATCTTTGATGACAGTTGTTTACAGATGTTTCAACCTACCCTTCATGATTTGCTGCAATTCCATCTGCAAGGTTTGGATGGCACGGGAAGGATCATCACTAGCTGAACGTTCGAGACGGTGAATTGAAAGCTTCCCATCAGTTACAGCTGCAATGTCATCATCTTCTAAGAAAATTACTCTGTTGGTGTGCTCAATGATAGCACTACAGAAAAAAGAGAAGCAAGACAAACCTGACATGTCAGTAAGAGTTGCTAGCAACACTCCTCAAAGCAATTAAATATGTCACACAGCACTTCTAGCCCCTCTTCCGTCTTCCTTTTGGACATAACTACAGATAGAGCCATCTTAAAGGAAATGGCTCCATCTGCTGCTCCTCTGGCACTCTCACAGGAACCCGGAGCAGAAGGCTCAGGAACCACAGCATCTCTCATCAGCAAGTTCCTGCTGATCTGATCTTGCCTCCCTGTGCCCCTGATGGACATCTAAGGTCATGATCTTGTTTCTGAGATAAATGCATACCTTATGTCCAGGTTCCTGCTAAGTTTGGAACCACACCACTACTTCCTCCTCTGATAGCGGAATTAAAATGCCAAAACTCAGACTAACCTGTAGTCTACCCAAATACTCGGCTGATAGTGTCTATTTGTACCCAACTTACCTTCCTACACTGGATGTATTTTACACAGAGGTTTACACAACTGGCAGATATTGCACTTGTTTGCAGTTCAATTGCTGATGTCAAGCCTTCACATTTTTCAAGTGCCTTAGCCTGCGGGCTTTATGAAGTTACCTGGATTAGAAGCTATTCTATCAGAAAACAATTGTACAGCAGCAAGACAGCATAAGATTTCCAGAACCATCTCACCTCTAAACAAAAATAGTATTTTGATGTTAAGTACTTTTACTACCTTGCATCTGAAGCAAAGAAGAATTCTACTGCCTTATCCCCGACAGCATGAAGGCAGGTAGAGCTGTCCAGTCTTTTCATTCGTGAATTGCATATGTTCTTCACATTCTCAATGTTGCCTATTAAAGAAATGAGACACTTTAAATGCAAAACCCGATCTGTTCAAGTTAAGAGATTACAGACTATGCAGGTTCAAGGTATCACAGTTAGAACACAAGTATTTTGGGGGGATGGGACTTTTTCATGAACTACGCATTCAGCAGTATAAAAATATAATATCCTCAGCTAAGAAGCTATTTGGAGCATCAGCTGGTAGTTTTATAGTACAAAGACCAATTAACCTAATTTCTAATCATAAAGTAACAAAAATTTTAGCTCCAAAAAATAATGTAATTGGATTTATCAACTTACACGTTCTATATAAAACAGGAATCTGTTCAGTGGAGAGCTTGTACTTGCTCCTAACCCCAATGAGCAAAGGACTCCCTCTCCTACAAAGGGAAAACACACAAGTTTATAAAGAGAAAGGTACATACAAAGAAGTCAAAGGACATCTATGAAGCTTAAAGACAATATCCCATCTAGCTTCCTAAATAGGAAGATTCTCCTCAACACTGATCCTAAAGCCATTACATGGCAGGAGTTATATGAACTTGGCTTGTTTCTGTAAGATTTGCCAAGTATTATTATTATATGAGTAAGTACCATAGGCCTTGGTGATTCTTTCCCAATGAACTACACCCAGGTAGAGGAAAACATATATGAACTAGTTGTTTTCCTTCCAGTAATCACAAAACAGCTTAGCACAGGCACCAATTTGAATACCATTTTTAAGCAAAGTTACTCTGCCTCTGAAGTGAGCCAGCAATAAGCTCCAGTGCTCTTTATTATGGAATACTGTTCCACCCTTTAGCCTTTTAAATTCGGAAATGTTAACCATCACTACTGCACCTCTGAAACTGGAGAATATTAAGATCATTTTTTAATTATATGGGTCAGCTGCCACACTGAAGAGCTTATTAAAAAAATATGTATACCTCACAGGAATAAAAGAGTAATTCACACACACAGAGCACCTCAGATTACAAGTTCAGATTCTCTTAATCCCCTCACGCCTAAAAACCCAAACCTGAACTACATATAGAATAGTTTATTTCAGAAGATGTTCTCCAGTTAGAGTGATGGTACAGCTGGCTTTTTCACAATTATAATATAGTCCCATTTTAGACCACAGAAGCAACGGGTTTTTTGGTTGTAGTATAAAACAGTCTTTTTTGCCACTGCTACTTCACTTGCTACTTTAATATCTTTACATTTCCTGAAAGCTGTTTTCCAAGTCATAAATAAAAGTAGAACTTATACATAAAAAAAAACTCGTAAATGCCATGACAGCTATAGAACACTATATGTATAACCTATTAGTAGGATGGCATTTTAGCCAACCTGAACATAGTTACCTCAGTCTTCATTCAACATGGAGTAAAACTGAACCATAACCTTTCCCTCTCCTTTTTGATATAGGAGAAATGTTAGCACACTCTTAATACAACTTTAGAAAGAGAGGATACACTGAGCTTCTTTATTGACACACTGTCACAGATAAAAGCACTATGGGAATGTGTTTGTCAGTGGTACATTCTTCCAAGTGTGTCATTTGGGCAATCTCCAACCGAAAGTGTATATGCATGAAGCAAGAAACCATCATCTCATTACTTTTCACTGCCATCTTTGCATCCTCAAAAGGTGAGTAGTCACAGCTAATTTATTAAACAAAATCAAGTTAAAGATCATAGAGAATCAACACAAGCCTCTGGAAATTTTGTGACCTGCAGTCAGTACAGCTCAAATTAAGTTATATTTAATAGTCAGTTGAAGATATGCTCAGCAGAGCTTTGCTGTGCTTAGTGCAGCTGTCTACCTTCAGAGTTTTGGTTAAGCACTTTAAACATCAGTATTCTAGTTTGGTTTTTTGGGGTTTTTTTGGTTTTGTTTTTTTTTTTTAAGAGATGTTAGCATTTTTTTTTTAACCTAAAAAAGCATGAATTACGTATAAAATGGACTTTTACTAACCTGGTAGCAACAGCTTCACCTGGGTAATGGATGCTCTTGAAAACCAGTGCAAAAGCACCTTCCTGGAAACCATGCAAACACAAGAGGAAAAAAAAAACCCTAAACAACTTATCTGAATTAGTTGCATCTCATTAAACTGGGGCCTCTCTTCCTGAGGGGACTGTGAAGGAAAGCACTTTACTAGGGCCTCTCTTCCTGAGGGGACTGTGAAGGAAAGCACTTTACTACTATCAGGAATCTCTTTCTGGAGGGCAGACTGCACCTTTAAAGGAATTGGTCATGGAACAGAACAAGCTAACATGCACGTAACAGTGCAACAGCTGAAAGATCAGGAAGTCAGCACTTAGCCTCTTTATAAATAAAACCAGTATCTTCTATATGCAAGGGTTAAGAAAATCTCCAAGCTGTTACTCCTATCAACATGAAGACTGTTAGACATTTACTTTTAGTTAAGACTTTTAATGAGAATGTGCATGTAGCTGTGTGTTATCATGCATTTTCAGACACAATTTTTGAAGTTACTACTTCTAGTTTAAGCAGCAAACTCTCACTAATGTATTTTTAAAAAAAACAAAACAAAACAAAAAACAACCACCCTCCACCAAAAAAAACCAAAATCCGCAACACAAGAACAAAAACAGGAACACAGAAATCAACCCCTCTATGGAATTAACACAGCTTGCAAACTTGAGTATTCCAAAAGCAGGAGTGAAAGCCCCCCGACCTTGCAAACAGAAGAGAGATGGTAACATTCACTCCTCTCGCAGGGACTCCGGTCAGACTACTCTGCTCTTGTTCTGCGGTCAGGTGAAGTCACCCTTCCCCTCAGCTAGGTGGCTGCACCACTATTCCCTCTTGACCCATACAGGTCTTTACTTCGTGTGTATTCCAGCCCTGCTCTAGAGGAATCCTACAGAGCTGCTTTAGAGAGGAGAAAGGGGAGGTGAAAAGAGTGTAAGAAACTGCAGGAAGGGGAGGGAAAACATCTGCCTGGAGACTGGGGCAGGAAACAAAGCAAGCTTTCTCCAAGTTTGCAATGCATCTATCGAACTTTTTAAGCGTGCACATACTAAGTAACAGTAGATTTCCACCTCACAGTTTGGAAAACAGCTATGCCACGAATCAGTACAGCTTGTTAGATCTATTTCCAAATATAGGAGCCAAGGCACATTATTAGAAAAACTTGAATCACAGCAGTGTTTTAACATGATCAGAATAGCCTTTAAGAACACACTGCCCTTTATGAGCGATTTCAACCCCCGGAGGCTCCTATTAATTTCTTTTAATTAAGCTGCTTCATTGAAAAACTGCGATAATCTCTTACTATTAAAAAAAAAAACCACAAACA
This sequence comes from Pandion haliaetus, assembly GCA_013401275.1. NCBI lineage: Eukaryota > Metazoa > Chordata > Aves > Accipitriformes > Pandionidae > Pandion > Pandion haliaetus. Next base: position 33,771 of record VYZV01016414.1, read on the forward strand.
AACCCCCCCACACACACCACCAAACAAAAACCACTGCTAATGCAATTTAAAGATTTACCATTGAAAAGCCTTTGAAGTTTCCAAAATGTTAATCTCATTTCTTGGTCTACTAAGCATTGTTTAGAGGCCAAAAAGCATTATTTGCAGCACCTTCTAGGTAATCCTGCAGACGATCTAAATGCATAAATGCAGCAATGCAGAATACTAAGGAACCCCACAAATAGCTTATATCATAGTATAGGAAAAAGAGAACTTCCCACTTACCAACTGTTGAATAACTCTTTCTACCAAGGCTGAAAAACTGGTGTCCTCACTCTCTCTGTTGTCGTACATGTATTTGATCAATTTGGGGATTGTTTCTGTATCTGTTTCAGATTCAAATTCATAGCCTTTGCTCTCCTGAAATATCATATAGAAGAGTAAAAAGTGTTTTCATCCTCAGGCAAGAAACACTGAAGAGCGTTTCAGCTGCCTCCCACCAGAAACTGCACAGTAAGACAGACTGCTTGGAACCCTACACTGGACTAGTGGATATATATAACACTATAAACAAAATATAAAGACTTATCCTGTCAGAGCCACTCTTTCAGAAATACTGTAAGACGACATGTAGTAAGACTTGCTTAGCATCTGTCAAGCAACAAGAAAGAGGAGAGAGCCCACTCCATACACCCTCTCAAAGAATTTGAGCACAAATTGCTACTCTACTCGTAAGTACTTTGCATTTAGGATTACAAGAACATATTGCAATTCACCAGCTCCCGAGTAGCTTTATTAGGCAGACTCCTTCATACTACTATTTTATAGATGATATGAAGAAACTTGAATTCAGATTCCAACAAAGTCATGAAAGATCTGACGGTAGTTAGTGGAGCATTTACATTCTAGTTTTAGAATCAAGTTGCCACAGACTCACTAGAAATTTTCTCAGGTCCTTATAATTTGTGATGATTCCATTATGGATAACAACGAACTCTAAAAGGAAAAAAACATATATATTCATGAGTAACGAAAAATTAAGATATTTAACTCAGAACACAAAATTAGAGGGGAAAAAGCTTAGAAGTACACTAGAAACTACCTGCTATAGCTCTCAGACCTAGTTTATCACAACATAGACAACAGAAAGGAGAAGCTCACAAATTCTGAAGGCATACAAAGGTTGTTCCAAATCATTAAGACAGTTTTAACTACACCCAGTAGAATAGCACCAAGCCATCTCAAGTGAAAAACTATATGAAATCTCCCTTTTCCAGCCCAGACAATATTGACACATTTACATTTTCAGAGCCTTACCTTTTAAAACAAGAATGTTTTACTTTGACTAACTTGCATCAGTTTTCAGAGAACAGATCTCATTAATCTTTTACAGTGCTGTTTTTGCCTCAGTAGAGGCTCTTTTATTGCAAAAGTGTCTAACCTAGACAGAATGGCAACAGCTTAGCCCTAGCGTACAAAATAGATACCATAACACTAGTAAGAACAGAAAGCGTATGTACTATGTGGACTGAACCATTTCAAATTCATACAGTTCCAGAGTGCTGCAGAGATTACATACCATTCCTTTTATCTGATCTCTGAGGGTGACTGTTTATTGCACTTGGTACTCCATGGGTTGCCCAGCGAGTATGAGCAATTCCAAAATGTGTTTCAAAATCTGCTTTTGAATCCAGGTCATCTTGTTCTATATACAAGAAATTCAGTTTACTGAATATTTGAAGTTGAGTCTCTCTCTCACACACACACTAAGAGAATTCCTACAGGCAAAAATCTAAAAGTTTTCTTCTGGCTTTCTTTTAAACCATTTGCTTTCTTGACATTACACTTCAGATAGTTCAAGCTACTGTAATTAAAACTTTGCTGGCCAAAATGAGCATTTTCAGTTAATACTAACAGCTAGGCTAACAGACCACATTACTACAAATTATAATGTAAACGTATTAAAACACAACTTCAGCTCTTCACAGATGGAAGCACTGCATAAAGCAGATTGCGATGATGGCCAGCTGCTTAAATGGTCGCAAATTCTGTCAGAGTCCATGTTTCAATGTTGCAACTACCAAGCACAAAAATCATTTGAGTAAAGCACCAAAGGAGCCCAGGTCGTGAACAAAGAAGTGATCAAGAGAGGGAAGAGTAGAGTGATAATTTCACAGCACTATACCTAAAGATCAGCTTGCTTTTCAAGTGAAGATTTTGAGGGCAATTTAACTGCCATTGGATTACACAATACAGTTATTTCTGGTACAAAATCGTAACTGTAATTTCATGATCTGACTTTCTGCTGAGATGCAGATGATAACCTGACTGGGAGGCCAAAGTAAAGGGGTGATTTTTAAGACACTTACTGTACAACTCTTCTTCCAGGGCCTTTACTTTTCCTCTTTTCTTAACTAGTTTGATGAACCTTTCTTTATCTTCATCATTATTTCCATCAATTGCCACTCCTACAGTATAGGACACAGTCACAAGTGTTATTTAAAGCATGAAATACACTGGATGAAAAAAAGGCTGAGAAAATACAGACAAGCACACACTAGCGAAACAATAATTTTTAAACTATCCTTCAAAGGGATATACTTGAAGTCTGTCACTAGACCTGTGTGTGTTCAAATCAAACTAGATGAAGTCTATATCCACTGCATAGACGAAAATATACATGAGCCATCTCAAATTTTGCTTGAGGACAGGCTGATATATTTTGCTCAATGAAATTAGCCAACTCAAATCGAAAGACAAGTTTAATATTCCTCATCCTTTCACTGGGACTCACATGAACAAAAAAGGCTGAGGCCCAAACTACATGACTCTGTATGGATGTCTTCTTCCTCACACCCCATTTGCTTTGGTTATGTGTACTAAACCTCAACCACCATCTGATTACAGAACTAAATACCCAATTTAAAGTCCTGAGGAAAGCTGAAGAAACTCCAAGAATCAAGGTGATTAGTTCTGATCTTTTAATCAGCAGGATAAAAAAAGAAAAATCCAACAAGCAGAAGTTGAAAGTACCCAAAAAGTCACATAAGTAGCTATTGGTTGCTAAAATTCATTTGTTGAGTTAGTTTACATACCTGCAGAGTCATATCCTCTGTATTCCAGCCTCTGTAATCCTTTTATCAGGGTTTCAAATATTTCCTTCCGAGTCCGAGGCACTCTGTAGTTTAGATAAGCAAAAATTCCTGTTTAAAGAGAAAAGGGGAAGGGGGGAAAAAAAAGAAGCAAAGATTTTTTTTAGAGTTTGCAACCCTTCAGACTATTTAAAATCCTTTAAAACTAGTATCACAGAGAGGTCCTAGGGGGACCCAACCTCACATTTAGTACAATTCTTCCTATTGGGTTTTGAAATGGAAAAAGTTCAAATATAATAAAGGACTCAGGACCCTAATTTTCA
>VYZV01016414.1:38557-94360 GCA_013401275.1 Pandion haliaetus
TATTTGTAAAGCATCCAACATTAACAGAGATATTAAGACAATAGTTGCATTTGAAGAGGTATTTGGGAATTTGAACAGCTAAACACTTTCTTTGCGGACGCTTTGAAAAATAATGTCTCCAGTTATATACAGTCACTTTAGACTGAGAGCTTGTTGATCATTTTTCCAGACAGATATTTACCGTTCTCTGGCACTAACCACGAACCTCAAGAGCAGTATTCTTCAATTTCTTCAATACAAATTTCTCAACATCATTCCAAAACATTGCTACACACCTCATTTCAGATCCAGCTTTACTTTCTAGGCCAGATTTCACAATGTATTTGAGATGCATCAGCCTTGCATGTTCCATGTGGCATCTTTGACTACACAGAGCTCCAGGAAGAACCTTCCTTCGGGACAGTCCTTACAATGCTACCACTGTGCTGCAATTGTTAAAAAGATCCTTGTTTCCAGGGAACTGTAGCTGTGCTTCCACACACATGAATTAGAAGACGCAGAAGTCACCAGAGGCCATTTACAATGAAAGCAAAAGCTGCAGCCTGACTTCAAGGAATATATTATAAACACTTTCAGTTAAAGGAAATTAATCTTACTCTCATCACCATTTCTCTAGTACTTTTCTGTTTCATGATTTACCCACTTGTGTATTTTCTTTCCTACTCAGTCATCTTTTTGGCTAGATTTAAAGCACATTGCTCAACTCATGTAGAAACAACTCTTGATAAAGATTTCTTGTAGCTTAATTCCTTCTGGAAGCAAACCAATATAACTGAAATTTAGTTGAATCATACTTGTGACAGAGAGTTTTGTGATGCTCACAAGTTACTTTATAATGGCCCCCCCAAGCTATTAGAAACCATTTCCAGAGCTTGCATCTCTCCTCCCCAATGAGAACTCAAGTACTCTCTAAGCTAATGCAATCCTGTAGTGGTATGTACCAAGTAAGGTAATGTTTATTTGTCAGCACAACATAAGCAATAAAATACTTCCTAAATCATACATACATAGAATGCAATAAAGGCATTTAAGAAGTGTTTTTCTAGGGCATTGCTCTCTTGATCCGAATGCTAAATCTAGTTTATAAACTTCCACAATTACAGGGTTTGCATAGAAGCATGAACTAGGTCAATCAAGTATGGCTTACCTTTAAAATCAGATACTTAAAACAGAAACAGAAGATTGTTAAAACATTACTAAAACCAGCTTTAATCAGGTGCAGACACTGAAAGCAAGGCTCTCCCTTTACGTGCATATCAAGACTTAAGAGTTTCCCCTTTCACTTTCAGGATTGCAAGCAGAGCATCAAGAAGAGTAAAATTACATTGAGTATTTTTTTGTGGGAAAAATCCGTAAGAACTCTTGCAATTGCAAGAGTTCACCAAAATCAAGAAGGGGGCAGCCTATACTTGAAGTTTGAACAAAACTGATTTTTTTTTTTTTTTTTCTTAATAAAAGGATGCCTCTACTGTGGTAAGCATGTTGTTGATGCCAGAAACTCAGCTTTGAGAAAGTCCCAGTCTCAATTTCATATCCTGATGAAAATAATTTTGATTTAAAATAGGTAGATCATCAGTTTAAGAGCATCTTACCTGGTTTTTAAACCTGCATACTTTTGCTACAGTCTTCTTGCATGTGAGTGTGATAACATCTCAATTTTGTTTCCTAAAGAGCATGTTTATGGCAGTATTTAATGACCTAAGTATTTTCAAAACAGAAAACAATGCATTTAAATCTTCTTGTGCTACCTGAAGTCAGAGAAATCACAACAGGACATATTTTCAACACTTAAACCCGGAAAGATTAAAACACTTAAACCCACAAAACCAAAAAAAGTAATTCAGAAACTGTTGGTTGCAACCTCAAGAACTCCTGCACTTTCTACAGCAGATCAGCATAGCAAGGAAGATATGGGACATCTTTCACGATAGTAAACGTCATGTAAAAGGTCTCCAAATGTTGGTGGGAAGAAAACTAGCACTACTCTCACTGCACTTCATGAACTGCTGCTCCTTTGCCATTTCATACTGAGTCAGTCACTCCACCCCAAGCTAGACGTTTTCCAAAACTCATTTAACACTGTTAACACCCTCATTTCCCAATCAATATACAGCCCAGATATTCTAAGTTTTTTATATTACCATTACATGTCTCACTGCTTAGTGCTTGCCACCAATATCTTTGGTTTGCTTAGGCACTGAGACAAGTCTCTCACCTGAAGGGCTTTTGTTTAGAAGACACCGAGTTTGTCTCATTGATAGCAACCTGAGAGTCACGCAGGAGCTCAAACAGTATCACCTCGTGTTTCCATTCAAGTGAAAGAGGCTTACTGGACTCCTTGCTCTTTCTGAGGTTACAGTTAAAGAGGATGGGGAGGTAGGGAAAAGATATCTAGCTCAGAAAGTACATTTTTTGGGAGCAATAACTCAACTCACTTTCAGTCTGCGTCTCACAAAAGAGGTTTTGTTCATGATGGCGAAGAAGTACAAACGCAAGTCTTCCAGCAAAAGTATCCCTCCAGACCTGCAAGGAGGTTTCAGTGAAGGGATAGGTAACGTTTCACTAAAATTTCCTCCATAACTAAAATACATGGCATTAGCAGCCTCTGGACCCACACTTGGATTTTAATCTGATCCAAAGCATACCTAAGCAATTGTATACATGATGTAGGTATTATCTTCACCATCTCGTCTTTATTAGTTAAAGGAAGGTGAAAAAACTCACATCAGCTACGAATTAAGCTCCCTCACAGCCTTTGAAAACCACAAGCTCTTCCTATCGCCACAGTTGGGAACTGAGTCACAACGAATCCCTAGTCCTGGAAGAGCAAAGACAGAGCCAAGCGCATCACACAGCCTGTGCATCAGCCAAAGCAGCGACGCGCTGGGGCATCTGGACCAGGAGAAGCAAAGGTTGACGAGGCAGCCAAGATACCCCGGGAGCAGCCGGGCGGTGGGGACGGGATGTTTTCCGACCACAAGACCTAGGGACAAGCCCGCCGGACTCAGGGGACAGAGAGACGATGCCGTGGGGAACAGAAAGGCATTCTCCTTTCCTTGGGAGATGGGGGCGGACGGAGGAGCTCTACCTTTACCTGCCATCACCGCCAAAGCCGGTCATTCTCCCTTCCCACCCCCACAAAATGGATGCGGCGGGGCCAGTCCTGACGGAACCCGCTTGCGGGTTTCCGCAGCCCCGGGATCCGCTGTCACAGCGGGGCTAGCCCGACACCCCTCAGTTCAGGGACAAAGCAGCCCTTGTCCCGCACCCCGGCAGAAGAGGCGGCCGGCCCCGGGCACGGCCCGCTTTGTCCGCAAGCACCTCGCTCCTACCAACGACTCCCGCCGCGGCCGGTGGAGACCCCCAGCTCCGTCCCTCCCCGCAAGACGAGGAGCTGCGGCGGGCCCGGGCCGCCCCCCCGGCCCCCGACGGGCGGCAGCCGTGGCCCCGTCACTCACCGCACATGGTCGCACCACACGGTCCTTCCCGCTGACAGGAAACGCAGCTCCCGCCCGACGGCCTCGCTCAGGGACTGCCGCCTCCCCGGCCGCCCCGGCTCTTATAGTGCGGCCGGCTCGGCCCCTGCCTCCCTGCTCATTGGCCGGGGAGCGGGCTCTGGGGCCGCTCCGCCCGGGGCCCCGAGCGGGTGCACGGCGGGGGCAGAGCCCCGGCGAGGAGGCGGCCTGGGGGCGGGGGGGTGTGGGTGGGGGACGCAGCGCTTCGCTCCCTGCCCCCGGCCCAGCCCTGCCCCGGCGGCCGCGCACGCCTGGCCGGCTCGACCCTTCTAGGGGCCGCCGAGGGCTGCGGGGAGAGGTGGGGTCTCCTGGGCTCCGCAGCCGGAGAAGCCCGGAGGGGAGGGGAAGCAGTCCGTCCTGGCAGGGCAACGTGTCCGGGCCTGAGGCGAGGGGCAGGGCAGCCCCCCTCCGAGCTTGGCAGGGGAAGGTGTCCCCCGTTTCCCAGCCTTTTCGGCCAGAAGCATTTAGAAGCACACGCTCAGCAGCCAACTTCATCTGCACAGGCAGGAGCGAGAGCACCTGCGTTCGCGCTCAGCTGAACAAGGGCCAAAGGCGAGGGCCATCGGCCTCCGCCTGAGGGAGAGCCTTTTCCTGCAGTAGCAGACGAAACTCCTGGTCAGTCTGTGTGGTCTCTTCCTTTTACTTGGCAAGAGAGAAACTGGAGATCTGCTCCAGGAGCCTCCTCCAGCCTCTTCTTCCTGGGCTGGGTGCTCTTCTGGGGGCAGACGCCGTGAGGATGAGGAAGGCCACGGGCCCTGGCCTGGCCGGCATCGTCTGCAGGCCTCACCTCAGCGCAAGTTCAGTCCTGCAGATGTGACCTGTGCAGCAGGCTCGACCTTTATCTTCTTCTAAAGAAACTTGTCATCTCGTATCTCAGGGAGCCGCCTCCAGCAAAGGGAATGGTGACTTCTAAAGCGAGTGCCTTGCAGCGTGCTGGGATTGCAAGAATTCACAGAAGTAGCACAAGCTGCTATTTGAACAAACAGGATTTTTTAAAAATACGTTAAGTTTCGTGATGATTCAGCCTGCTTATAGTTTCTCCTTCCTTATTAAGAAGTACCAAAATATTTCATAGAGATGATTTTAGTTCATCTCATATATAGAGTTATTGAAACTTAAGTGCAAGGTGTCTTCCGTAAGCTAGAACTTAAGAGCTCATTTTCTTTTGCACTTCTTTTTGTAGGTCATTTTTTACAGAAAGTAGTGGTTCCTTCAAACTTTGTAATTTTTTCTCTTGATGGAGAGGTTGAATGAAGGATAAAGATTGGAACATCAACATTTCAACTACAAAAAAACTTTTTTTTTTTTTTTGTAAATTTTTGTGCCACTTTAAAACAGAGAAACTATGTCTCAATTTTAAGGCAAAAACCTAGATTTAAAATATTTTCAAGTCGTAAAATTAAAGAAAACAGTGTTACAAATTCTGCTTTAAGTTAGTTTACAAGAAGGAATAAATTAAGTATAGTTTTTACTGCCTGTGTGAAACAGCTATGCACACCATGCTCCATAAAAACAACTTTGTTTTCCTTCCCCCTTTCCCCCAGAATAAGACCAAACAGGCCCATGATTTGTCACCGTTGCAGTCCCAGCTCTGTCACTGATCTACCCTGTGACATCAGGCAAGTGATTTTGACACTCTGTTCCAGTTTGTCTTGTCTGTTTAGGTAACTGCTCCTCCTCTGAAGCAATCTCTGATCTCGTTTCCCCCAGTCCAGCCCAAGCAAAGGGAGAGGTTCCTAATCTCAGCTATGCATGTTAAATAGCATTGCTATTTATATTGAATTATATACAATAAAGATAAATGGGTTTTTTTGTTCCCTGTGCAACATGCATTTTAACTAATGAGTGCTGCAGACAGTAGGAAAGTAGCACTTTTTTTTCTGTTAACATCACTGCAATACTAATTGCCAAACATCACGAGGCAGAGCCCGAAATTTCACTCATGCAAGATATTTCGTGTTTCCATGTGACATTCCCAGGGAGAAAACTAAAGGAAAATGAGACTCAAGTGCAAGTATGAACTACATTAATTAACCCCTAGTCAATGTGTCACTTTGATAACTTACCAGTCAACACTTCCGAGACTCATCTGTCTGATGCCATTTGGCTTTTTCACGACTTTTTGGAAGTGTATTAGAGAATACACTAATTGTATTTACTGGTGGGTTTGTTTGGCTTGAAGGGACAGATTTTACAGCACTCAGATGAGATGATCAAACTGATCCCATCTCACCTTAAAACTCGTTAAAGTCTAAAAGCCTAAATACATGAAAGTATCATCTACCATATTCAACACAATAAGGATATAGCAATTCTGCTGTACTCTGGAGAAGTGCTCTTCTCAGGACACCATTAAGAAAAAAAACCCAACCCAAAACCACAGAACAGATCGCAGTTTTGACAAAGAATTTGTAAATTGGAGGTTGCCCTTTTCATGCTATAAGAGACAGGCATCTGAGAAGGAACAAAGGAGGTAAACTGATGCAACTTCCCATGAAAGTCTGAACGCAAATTTGAAGTGACACTTTTAAGGATCAGGAATTTTTGCCCAGCTGTATCTGTCTTTTTTCTGTCTTTGCACAAGTGATCAAAAATAGAAGTAGGAAATAGTAGGCTACAGTATGGAGACTACTGTATCGCTGTTTTAGCATCTGGTAACAAGGAAGCTGCCTGGGGCACCATTAGGCAAAGGCAAGGAGCAATGAAAATCATTCAGGATGTGGTTGGAAAGAAGAAGGATTTATGCTTAGGCTCTCTCTGAGCCTAATGCAGGTATTAGTTCTTACAGCATTTATGATCTGCCCTGAAAAGCCGCCAGCAGCATTTTAAAAACAGATATTTCAAACTGCGTTTGCATGTTCAAGAGATTCAGATACATATCGAAATACCTTGTTCCGTTCCATCCGAGACACCAAAGGGGACTGAATTTCCTACCAAGGAGTTTCAGTAAATTCAGTTGTCCCAGGGAGTAAAAGGACCAAAACACTCTCATTAGTAAACAGTAGTAGTGGATGTGAACTGCAAAAAGGAAGAACTGTGATAAATATCAGGAAAAAATTAGGAGGAGCAGTTACGCAATAGAACAGGCTGCAAAGGCTGGTGTATGGCCCTTTCACTGGTGACACTGCTGGAGTAGACCCTGTCCTGTGAGGCATCACTGAAGTGAGTGATCTGTGTATGGTGCAAAGGATGATGGGTGACCAAATGGAAGTCCCTTCCAACTTCAGCACTTCTATGATTATAGCTGGGTTATAAAACTCTTAAATTACCCTTTTTGGACTGTTGGTTGGGTGGCTACTGCATTTTCTGAGAACTAATAGCCTGTTGCCAGATTAATACTAGAATACACAGCACAAGTTCTTATATTAACAATGACAGTTCATTATTTTAGTTTTATATATATATATATATAAAAGAAATAAATAACAAGCTGAAGATAAGGAACACTAGGAAGGATTCCCTTGCAGAATTTTTCTTTCTTCAAATGTGAAAGTTGAGAGACCAAAAGCAGCCATTGTACATTACAGATCATCCTCCTCCTCAACTAGACTCCTGCACTTTTGCAATTTTTATGTGTTACTTCCAATAAAAATATTTAAAACATTGAGGAAAAACTGAGCACTCCCATCACCATCACTTTAATTTTAACAAAATGGGACAGAGTTATTCCCTACCAAGGCTCTCAAGAATATTCGGGCTGCCAGCTTGGTCTGGATTTCTCTCCAGTTTCTTCCCAGTCTGATAATGGTGACTACTGTTAACCTGGAGTCACTCCAGTGAAGCTGAATTTCACCAACAGAAAAAACAAATGTAAGGAGCTGAGCTTGCTGGCATTTGAAGGAGGTAGGGCTGTGCATGGCATAGTGCCTGTGTGCTTCAGGACAGGACACAGCTATGTAGGAAAAGCCGGCCGCCCTCTACATCCACCTCAGCTCCATAGTGAGTTTTGAAGATAATCAGCAAGTGCCTTTGAAGTGAAGACAGCAACACCTTTCTTCTGCTGAGAAGTTCAAAGGAGAGGAAAACATGTTTGTTATATTGATGGTTCTCTCAGTGGAGGTGTCAACTAGCTGTTCACCTAGGATCTGTCTAGGACTAAGGAGTTGGTATTTTCAGCTTAAAAGTACATAATAGTAATTAACAGCTTTTCATTTGAGAACAGGGGAGAGTTAATCATCATTTGTCACTGTCAGACAGCTGTCTTTGAAATGCTAAAAATTATGTGTGTTAGGAGGAGTTACACATAAATGTGAATCAACGTCATACCTATGATTGAGAATTAAGTAACCGTAATTTAATTCAGTGATGGCTTTTCAGCCAAATTGTCGTTATGAGCATGTGTATTGGAAAACCAACCCGGCTAGTTAAATAGATTTGAAATACTTTAAAAATGCAAAGGCGCATTTAGTAATAATTCATCTAAAGCATTACATTTTAAACAGCATTAAGTGGTTTCCTGAGTTTTTTATGTAAATTCCTTATAACAGGAGCTGCAAATAAGTTAATGGGAAGTTTCAGGGGGAAAAAGAAATGTTTGGAAAAGTGTGTAGATTTTTCAAGCAAGCTAGCTTTTGGTGCTGGATTAATTTTCTCAGCCTGTTGTGTGGTCCTTCAGGTCAAGAGTGAGAAATGCTGATAAAGCAATACAGATATCTTGTGTACCTGCCCTCCCCTGCCCCATTTCTGAGGATCAGGACCATCCACACAGTATTTTTCATAAATACAGGATTCTCACAGATTACATGGGGTTGGAGGGAGTAAAGCTAACTACTTAAAATAGCTGGGGAAAGCATGCCCATAGAAGAAGTCAAAAAGCTTAAAGTCCAAAGATAAAAAAAGCATTTTAAAAAAATCAGTTCTTTCCAGTATACACCAAATTATGGCTTCGCTGAAAGTGTTTGAACAAGGAGCTGATTGTAGAATCAAACAGGTACTACAGCTGTTGCCTATGGCTCATACAGCTACATTACACCACAGGACCGGCCACAGCATCGCCTTTCTTCTCCACTAAAGGAAAGCCTTACACTCCTTCCCCAGTTCCCCTAGAGCCCTGCTGGCAGCAGCCACCCTCCAAGTGCAGTAATTTGGCACTTGCCAAGCTACATGGGCTCACTCAACACCAGAGAGGTGGATGAAGTGCAACTTCTGCATTGCTCTGGTTAATTTTAAGCATATGAATCTGGCTTGCTATTTTGGTCAGAACAATTTCATTCCATTCTTCTCTTAATTTGTTTTCACAGCTTTAATACTTCAAGGATTTAAACTGGCCTTTGAAAGGAACACCTCTGAAGCTTGAAAATAGTTTTGCTGCCCTCTGGTTTGCCCTTTAGACAGTTCTCTGGCAAGAAGCTTCTGATTTTGCAAATCAAAACCTGCTGTTTTGCAGAACGCATACCTGTACTCTCCACAAAGCAAGGCAAGGGGATGCTAAATAACAGTCCAATTTTCTCCACCATCCCACCCCCCAACATTGTTTCTGCCACCACTGCCCAGCAAGAAGCTGTACGGCAGCAACTGGAAGGAGCTAGAGGGAAGCAAGGTGCTGGGACTACAAGTTGCTTCCATAGAGCTCCAGTTATCAGCAGTTCTACACTAAAAGAAAACAAATGCAAATTTCTAAAAGCAGCCCATATAACAAGAAGCATCTGGCTTTACCTCACACGTTCAAATCTGCTGTCCCTATCACTTCCTTCTACAATCAAGACAGGCATCAAAAGATTACATACTGGGAACTTAAACACTACTCCTCTTCCCCTTTTTCTCCCATTTGTGATTAAAATAAATAAATGGGGGGAGCCAGATTCAAGATACAGCAGTAATTTTTAGGACTGGTGTATTTAACATTGCAGCTGCGATGTTACTATTTATTTAGAAAGAGGCTGAAAGTAAAGTACCTTATGCCCGAACACCACAAAACAGGTGACCAGAGATTCCCCAGCTTTAATAAATACGTTAACAGTTATGACAGATGGGCAATGCTATTGTTTAGCAACTGATAAATGATTGAAGAAAAGTCATCTCACAGTGGGGTTATTTTCACTCCTGGAGTCACAGCTGTTGCACTGATACCTGCTCTTGCTTACAGTTTCTGTATTTTTCCTTTTTGAATGCTTGACACAACTCACAGCTACAGCTTGTTTAAGTTGTTTTTATAACAGCTTACGATCTCATTCTTTTGGCAGCTTATTCAAAGAAAATTGGCATAAACTGTGCTTGTGTAGAAGCTTTCATTTTCTTTCACTGCCAATTAATGACCCTTCTATATCTCTGTTTCAGAGTTTTGGAGTTATTAGATCTGCCATAATCTACCAGTTGTCAAAATCAGGTTTGGGCACATTTGCGTGGTAGAAATAAAGACACTGCACATAGGGGGTTTCAGGATAACTTTTCTACCATGAGCCATATGCAAAAACAGTTTGGTTCTTGTGTAGTTCCTCTGTACTAGGGATTAGGAAGCCCCTAAGAAGAAATGATGCAGGGCATCAATTTGTTCACTACATACATAGTATTGCTATAGGACAGGGTGATAGAGACTGCTGAGTAGAAGTTATATGTTGATAAATTAACAGAAACAAAATGCTGTACAACCTATGACAAGTGTGCAGGATGTTAACCTTAAGTTAGCATGAAATGGAGGAAAAGTTGTGCAGCGACATGGTAGCTCCCCCACTGCATCACCTAGAGTGCATGTCCCACACCAACCCACCTCTGCTGCTACTGCCTCTCAGGCAGGCTCATGTCCAGCTGTAAAGCTATCCCCTGACAACTGCAAACTACACAGTTAAACAACTGTTATGACCAAGCTATGAATTGCACTGGTTTACTGCCAGTAAAAATTCCTTGTATTTTCTGCCTTTTTTTTTTTTTTTTTTTTTTCAAATATAGTTTTCCTTCCTATTGAACATAGGATTTTTTGTGTTACGGTAAAATTAAAAATCCCCTTTGGGGTTCACTCACTCAGATGGGCTCTATCTACTCCTAATAGCTCCAATTACTGAACAGATTTAGAACCTACTGTTTAGGGTATCCCATGAGATGCATGAAAGGATGACATCCCCATGGGGATGTTTATGCTGTTGCACTGTAAAGTTGTCTTTGGCAACCAAAGTTGCCTGTCGTATTGTCATTGGGCTATGATTATTTTGGTGTGAACACACCAGATGAGGTAAGCTGTAGGTTAACTGAAAGCAGGAAATTCAGTTTCGAAGCAAAACATTTGTCCTCAACTTACCCCATCATTGTATCTAGACAAGTGGGAGACAAGATGATGTTTTTTATCCCTGGAAGATGTTTTTTTCTGAGGCACCTTCTTTGATTGTAAAAGTAGTATTTCCACTTTCAACTGTGCTTTGAATTGTGTGCTGAAACTGAGCACACATTTCTAAATGCTTCCTATCTCTTCTGCAATTTAAAGAAAAGAAAAATATACTAAGTCACTATAACCTGGACAGAATTTAGGGAAGAATTTGAGGGGTTGGGGGAGGAAAGAGTTGCCAAAAACCAAAGGGGCTATTTCTGTTTTCTGTATTTTAGTTACATCTTAAAATGAAGTGGGTTTACTCTTAAAAAATATTCTCCCCCACTCATAACATTTAATTTCAAGTCAGATCTGAAACCTTTTTTCTATGCTGTACATTTTGATAGCAAAGGCAGGCAGTTTTCAATTCAGTTGACCAAAACTGGCTGGCAAACTTGAAACAAAAACAGCTAAATCCCTTATTTGTACAGCTGCGTGCACCAGACTCTCCTCCACCCCCCATAAATGATCGTGCTGCAGGACATCAACTCTACGTCATGGCAGTTACCACCGGGTTCTGCAGCAGGCAGATGGGACGATCCCAAGTCTCCTCTTGCTTTATGAGCTACAAAGGTCCTGCCCATGTTTTTGAGGGAAGTGGTGCTGAAGTTTTCTAACTGTAGCAATGTTTAAACTGGTGCTTGTACAGCTATACACGTGGCATTGCCATAGCCTAAGAGAGCATCTGAATGCAATATAGTCAATTCAGGTTCAGAGCCTGGCCTCAGATATGTTGTTGTAATACAGTTTGATTACATTTTAAATTAACTCAAACACAGTTAGGTGTTGAATTAAAGGCATGAAATGGCCAACACTTAACAGGAATATGTGCATTTATAAATCCACCTGGCATGAAAAATTGAAATTATTTCTAAGCAACCTAAATGAATGCAGTTTTAACTTGTACGTGCTAAAAACATTATAAGTTCATGAGAAATTTTCAAATAAGGAACCATTCTATTTTTATCATTTATCTTCTGAGTTCATTTACAACATGCAGCACTAAAAGAAGGCAGAAGGAACAGCTTCAGTCTGTCTTGCATCTGCCACTGGAGTTGGAACATGAATTTCCATGCTGGGAACCAAAGGGAAGAGTGTCAGTTCACAAGCAAGCACCAACACCCTTGGCACTAAGGACCAGACATTTGCTACTTTAGCTTTGCAGTGATTTCTATGAAGTGTCATTTGCTTTTTGAACTGGGTCATGCTAAGGAAATCCCAGCTAAGAGTCTTTGCCTTTTCCAAGAAATGGAGGATTATCATCTGCGATAATTACACATTCCAGTTTACAGAAAAAAAAAAATCCACTTTTGTTTTCTCTTAGTCACATTGTGTACTGGCTGCCTCAGAGCGAGGAGCACAGATGTTAAGTGAAATAACAAGCCTCAGCACCTTCTGTACATTACAGATTAGAGATGAGGGCTGCTGAAGGGTTAGCTAGTTCTTAGCTCCAACTGGCAAGAGTCATCGTCCTGTCCAGATAAGGGTAAAGCTTTCTGATGATGTGACTTCTGCTTCGAGGCTGCTATGACACATTGAATCTGATCCCCCCATGTCTGTATTAGGAGGGTAACACCTAACTGAGCTTGGAAATCCAAGAGCACTAAGAATAAGAAGCAGAGATTTTTTTATTTTTTTATTTTTTTTTAAACAACTGAGTCTCCCAATCCCAAAGAAGTTTACCTAACACTTTTAAAGTCCCAAGCAAAGTAGTTTTGGGAGCCTGTTGTACATAAGGCTTAAAGGATTTCCCAGACCATAGGTGCGTGTAAACCACCTCAGCATTCACGAGCAATACAGCTTCCAGAAGCTCATGTTGAAATACCCTTTGTAGCAGATCCACTGGGTGCGCTGAAAGATTTTAGGAGGAGAGGTTTCAGGTGTGTTTTCTTTCTCCACCTCTCCTTTACTTATTGAAAAGGTGGCTCTCCAAAGCCTTATTTTTTGTTACTGTGTTGCTTGTGCTTGTCAGAAAGCTGTTGGCCATGGACCAGAGCCCAGCCTCTCCTGTGGCTTAGCATCAGAGGAGAGGAACAAGATAGGAAGTATTTGTTGTCTAAAGGATACTGGGAAGTAACATGGCAGGGAAGAATGGCTCCTGGGGCAGGCTTGGGGCACAGGACCTCAAGGAAAACACTCTAGAAATGAGTTGCCAGGAGCTGGGACAATGCCATTGCCCTCCCCACCCCAGACTGGGGGAGCCTGGAGCAGCAAATCTAGATGGTGGGAATGGATGAAAGCCCTCCAAAGTGGAAGAAAGACATATGAGACTCTGAGAAGGGAGAGCTCAAAGCAGAACCTGGCTAAGAGCTCTGTGCCAGGGCAGCAGGTCTGGTGCCTGGCTCAGGAGGGCTGCAGCACTCCTGTACTTTTACTCATGCGAAGAATTTTTCACTCCCCCCAAAATAATTCCACCTCCAGCTTCTTCCAGGCAGTCACATTATTGAAATGCTGCCATCTGCTCTCACTAAGTACCTAGAAAACAAACTCATCCAGTAAAAAGTGCAAGCACAAAACTCTACCTTTCCAAGACACAGCACCTCATTATCAAAGAGCTTTGCTGCTGTCCGAGTCAGGATGTCAGAGGTTAATAATCACCATGCAGTTTTTATTTCTGTGCAGGGTTCCTGTGTAGGAGAAAAAGATCTTTGTAAGAAAAACTACAGTTTGAACTCTTCAGCAAATAAATTAACATCACTTCTCCCGTCTCCTCCCCTTTCCTTTACGAGGTCAGCACAACTGCAGTCTTTAGTAGCAAGTATCATGTTAGTGTTCTCCAAATAAACCTGAATTCCAGAGAAGCTCTTAAGAGCTCCTCTTCTCAGTAAAGGTTTGTTGTCACAGATAAAGCAAACCAGGAAAAAGAAATTCGTAAGTGTTTGATTTTTCTGTCCAGTCACTTCTTTGGTGAAAGAGAGCAAAGGAACTCTTTCACACCCCTGACTATGAATTTTGAGCTCTGTTTGCTTTGACTTCTTGTAACTAAGCCAAGGAATTAAAAAAAAAAAAAAGAAACCAACCCACGTCTGAAAATTTCCACTAATGAATTCCAGACTTCTGGACTGCAAAACCATCTGCTTTCTCCCAAGTCATGTTGTCAACAACTGAGCACAGCTGTATGAAGGGCAACAAAATATTATACAGTTACTTGTGTTTCTACACCCCCAAATTTACAGGCTTATTGAAGTACATTAGAGAAACTCACTAGGTTCAATGCAAGGCTTTATCGCCATTTTTACCTTTGCAAAAACCAGCAATATTATCCTGATCACATTGGGCAGACAGGTTACATAGGTGGCCTGTCTTCATTGTTTTTGCAAAACCTTATGATAAAGAGCCAGGGGGTGGCAAAGCACACTACCAGGGCTTTTATCTTTTGACCTGGGAGGCAGGAATTGGGATGCTGTATATTAATGATGTTAAATAGCTCAGTTTCTCCTGTTGTACCTGGACAACCCAGCAACTCTCAAGGAGACAGTATGCATGTAACCGAGGGTCCACTGAGCTCATGGTGTCCCTCAAACCAAATCATTGCATTAACGTTGCAAACAACCGGCCAAATTCTTTTGTCCAGCTCCAAGGCTATCAGGGACATCCATCTACAAGTCTGCTAATGACTGTGTGCAGTATAAGGGCAATAGCTTGGTTTGCAACCTGAATGTGCTGCTGCCACTGTGGAGCGCCCTCTGCAAGAACATCAACTGTCACCCCCATTGCACCCATTTGATGCAAAGAACCCGATTAAAGCATTAGCACTAAACCCTTTTCTCTTTTGAAAAACAGTATAGAATCTTCAGAGACTTCAAGAGGATCAGGACCACCGTTCTATACCTTACCTGCAGGCACCAGCTCCAGCAGCACAGGGTTCCTGGTCACACGTCGGGCATTGTTTCAAGGCAAGGGCATCGTTGCTGAGACTCGACAGCAAAGGCACCAGCCTGAGCCAGCCTCTGCCAGTCTACTGTCAGTAATACACAGCTTCCCACCACAAATCACACCAGGCAGCCTGATGCTCTTCTTGAATAGGGCAAGGGTTTTATCTTTTGCCTCTGGAAGATGATTTCTAAGTAAACTTTCTACAGACACATACAGTTGAAGTGATTGCTTCTTACCTTCAGCTCAGTAAACACATCCTCATGAACTGTGGAGGCAAATATTGCAGGCAAATAAAGTTTTAGCTAAGTCTAATTGTGGTATTCTTGAGAGCTCTATCTCTAAGTGCAACTTCTTCCTCAAAAAGTCCTAGATGCATTTACAATTTTTAAAGAAACACAAACTAACTAATCAATAGAATTAACATAGCAATTTCAATCCACTAATAAGAGGGCAAGGAGAGCTGATACTATGGAAGGCTTCCTACATGCTCCTCTGTTCTCTGGGCAAACCCCTAGAATGTTTTTAACTTTCACGTTTCCTCATTTCTTTTCTTACAGCTTGCCTTTTAATAAGGCACAGGGTAAAGGAAGGCTTTGAGACAGACATTTAGAAACTAAACCCACATATTTAACATAGAGCCTGTCAAATATTTCAAGTCAGAATACCCAGCAATGCATAAATAGCTTGTGCTTCAATTGTTACAGCCTGTCTGAATATATTTTTTCCAGATAGACTGGGAAAAAGCACAGCTCAGAACAGAGCACATCTTTCCTCCTAGGGACAGAGCTCCTATAAATTTCCATGAACAGGCATAAATACTATTTCAGTTATTTTACAGACTAACAAAATACAAAACCCAATCCTAGTCTTCCTCTCCCTACTCTGCTAATGAAGTAAACCACAGCTTATTCATTGCCTTGATCTTGGTATGTCCCCATTTGGCTGCTAATACTGAACTAACTTTAGTTTCCTCCTTATTCTTTAAACTGATGGATCTAAATGTACCAAAAAAAAAAAAAAAAAAAAAAACACTTTCCCTTCAAAGGCATAACCAGTCAGATACAACTGGGGGTACATGGGAAGAGGTAAAGACTACAGCCCTTAAATATAGCAAAGGGTCACTCACAAGTTAGAGAAATTCAGCCCCGTGACAGAGTAATTTACCTGATCTACACCAGCTGAGAGCAGCTGAGTTAATTCACAGATGGAGACCATAAACTTTTCAAGGAAAAATCCCAAATACAGAGTGGCTTTGGGAACCTTAGTTCCATTTTCCACAGAGGTGGCTTAGGGAGTTAGGATGAGATCTGAGCTTTTGGAAGCATGAGTTACATTTGCGAATGTTGCCTCCATCAGGTTCTTCCAAAACCCACTTGTCTGTAAACTGGCTCCAAATTGAGCAGCTCTTACGGAAATGTGCAAGACAAGCAGTGGCATAAGATGTATGCTGCTGCACCAACTACCTGGTTTTGCCTTGCAGCTAAGAGGACCTGGCCCCCAGGGTTATCTTGTGTTATCACCCCTTGAGTAAAAATAGGTGAGAATGAAGCTGGAGCCTAATTCTTCCTTTCTTGTTCAGACTGGTGGTTTCTTGGGGTTTATTGCTTCTTATCAGCTGTGGGCCAGGTGGTCACTTAACTTTACCCAAGCCTAACTGCTGGCCTCAGGGAGTTCCTTCCCACTGATAATTTGCATCCAGTACCTCTGTGTCTGCTTACACTCCTATCTGTCTGTTTTCCTTAGATAGGCAATCAGCTGCTAGGAAAATTCCCAAGAAAGCAAGTTTTTATTGCCAGAAGTTTCAAAGCACAGAAGTCTAATGCTGGGGGCAGTATGTACACTTTGTAGGTTGGGGCAAGGGCTGTCTTTTATAGGCTGTGATCTCAGAGCTGTGCACGTGGCTTTTAATGAGCAGAGATGTTACGTAGGACGGATCATTCACAGCACCTTCAATTCAACATTTGTATTTGGTTTCAATAGGGCAAAGCATCTGCAGAGGAAATAAATAAAGTCATAAATAAATATTCTTATTCCTGCTCATAGGGTAAAGGACTTGCCAAAGGTCCCAAAGAAAGCCAGAGGCAGTGCGTGATGCAGGATGGAGCCCCTGTAGCGTCTCTGTCCCAACCACAAGCTCATTTCTCACCTCTCAGCTCACACTTGAAAACAAAAGGTGATGAAATATTTCACTTTTCCATACAAGAGGTCTCCCAGATGATCTAGACAAGCGGGACCCGCACTTTACAAATTTAGCTTCTGAAGACTCTAACGCTTATTACCTTGCAATTCTTACTTATTGGTTTGTTACTCAGCACTTGAGAAAACATATCCAAGAGGAGATTGAATGCTTTTGTTGCAGCCAACAAAAATAAAGGAGTAATTCCAGTACCCTTCTCCTCTTTACCTGTTCTTACTGTCCTGTGATATGCACTGCTAGTAAAACAGTACCAAAATGCAATAAAAAACTTTCCTTCTTTGGTAACCTCTTGGCAACAGAAAGAACTAAGAAGTATCCCCCGAGTAAGCTACATCCAGTTCTTGTTCCCCTTTTATTAAAGGATCACCTGTAATAAATAGCTTTTAATGACAGCTTAGAGGAGGTTTCAGTAATGACTGTCTTTTAACGGATCTGAGCTCAGTTCACTGGGCAGAAAATTAAAAGGCATGTCTGCAAAATGAACAGGAAATACATCCTTTTCTGGCGCGCAAAAATACAATTCCTTTCTACCAAATTTGGCTTACATTTAACAAAACATGTTACACAGATGGAGATTCTTTCAAAAACGAATTCGCCATCCTAAGCTAACCAAGCTTTAATGGTGTCGGTAGGACAGTAAGATACAAAATACACTATCCGCCAATATCAGTTATATTTTCCCTTTTCTGTTGATGTATTGCTTGCCAGTTGGTTGTGGTTTATATGGATGTAATTGTTCGAGTAATAATGCTACAAGGCAAAGTTCAGCCTATGAGTTTCTGAAAATGTGTATTTCCACTATTTGCAGTACAATATTTGGGGCAAATGGATTCTATGGAATAAATTTCAAAGTGTTAGAATACAGAAACAGTGAATTAGAATATCTTTTTTCCCTATGTGAATTTTCTGATGTTATATTGTTTGTACCTCTTTGAGGAGACATAAACTTTTCCAGAAATCAATGTTCAGCCATTCCAGTATTCAGCCAATTAATGGTCTTTCTCGTGCTAATAGCAACCAAGTGAATGAATCTTTTCTGTTTGATAAGATTTTATTGTGTTCACTCAGCTCTAGCGTCATGTGTATGGAAATAGTTAGGTTCCTCTGCTTTCCATATTTTGATTCAGGAAAAGAAAGAAGGTGGTCTTTTGATCCTGTACTGCTCAAAGTGAATCTAAACCCGCAGAACATTTTGCCAGATATTTTGTGGTAAAGCAGTATCCTCACTGTTTGCAACAATCCTTTCTGTTTCCTTCCACAAAGTGAGACATCAGAAGAACGCAGTCGGGAGAGGAAGCTAACAAAAGGAAGGTATCTTTGGTGAAAATTAATTCCTTCCTCAGACTTTATTTAGATTTCCAAAATCTTCCAAGAAAATAGTTTAGCACATGCATTATATTCCCCAGCACCCAAGCTGTTAGCAGCTGGATGCAGTGTTTCAGCAGTCACTCTTGCAGGAAATAAAACAGCAATTTGCAATAATAGACAATAAGTATCCATGGATGTAGACTAGGACCCTAATTTTACAGTATAACAACCCCCCCGGCCCCAACTTTTCTTTGAAGAACAATCCCATTAGTGAAGATGCTGAATCTCCCAGTCTGCAAACCGTTCAGAACAAGCTCTGAGCAGCTGATTTCCTGACCTTCAGAAAGTGCTATGAAAGCAGAATGTACCCCTTAAAGGACATCAAATACCTATCAAATCTGCTTTCTACTTAGAGGGTCTCCAGGGTGAACCCTAGAACTAAGCTTGTGGCATTTTCCTTTAGCTGTAAAGCACCAGTTAGACCAGGGGAAGATGGTGCAGCGGTTAAATGGGCTTTAGCAGATCCTGTTTCAATCTCATGCTCCACCACTGATTTTTTTATATAAATGTGGGTAAGTCACTTAAATCCAGATCATTAAAAATACCTGGGTACCACTTTGCTTGGTATCATAATGCCTTGTGCCTAGGCAACTTGGGAATTTAAGTCCTGAGCCTCTAAAAGTAATTTAGCAGCACTTTCAGCCCTTGGTAGCCTTGCTTTCAAATTACGCATGGGAAGAGAGCAGTTAAGGAGGGAAGGATGTCCTTGGGGAACTGGGAAATAAACCCCACTGAAACATTAAAGCTACCCATGAATGACCTGATATGAAAGATGTTCAGATGATAAAGCAGATGCCCAATACATCTGTCTGACCTTGTACGTGTATGTGACACAAGGAAGAGGCAGTTCCCTGTTCCTGAATAGCTGTGAACCCTCTCCGCAATGCCTGTGTGTATGTACCGTAATCCATCCCCTACCAGCCAAACCCATCTCATGCTCATGCCCTCCTGGAGTGCCCCCGGTGTGCCTCCAGCTCTTCCTTGTGTGGGTGCTCTGTGTTATCCCTTCTCTATGTAGGAGAACAGATTCAACTTTCTGGTCCCCACCAGCAACTTATTTCCCTGACATGCTCTGCATGAGCCAGATGAGTTCAGATAATGAGGATCTGTCTGTACAAAATGTGTTGGTCTTTATCCTATTCTTGCTAGGAGTTACTTCAGGTCTAAAGCAAGGTTGGATTAATCTATTCCTCAGATAATCATCTAAGTATTAAATTTATGTCCTTAAACTCTTTTTGAAGTCTTTTGATGAAATCTAGTCTGGAAAACACTTCACATGACTATGCCAATAACGTCTCTAAACATTCTCTCTAGTGAAAGGACTGAGAAAAAAATTAATTCCTTCCTAACTACTCACTCTGCTGTCTGCCTCTCCCCTTGTGCGTAGAAACACAGTCAAGTGATGGGATCATGTGTGTCTTAGTGACACATACAAGTGAGCTAATGCAGGAAGAGGTTGTATTCAAAATGGAAATGACCTGTTGAAGTCGTAGCGTCAGGTCTCGCACCATTGGGAATTACATCTCATAATCTTCTGCAATAAATATAAGCTCAAGAGTGGAGTCAGCCAAGCAAGAGGTAGGGAAAGGATGATCTACAGAAAGTCCAAACCATCTTCTAGCTAACCAATTTACATTAAAATTGGCAGATTTGAACTGATGAGTAGGATTGACCAGATGGAAAGATAAGTATGCAGCTACCAAAAAATTGTAAGAGAACCACAGATATATGCAGTCTCTTATGTGTGTTTTCTGGAAAATTACTTGTAGTTGTGTTGCTGAATTGCCTATAGATCCTCAGGGCAAAATCCAGCTGATTACACAGAGAGGATGAACTGTCTGGTGGCACCTTCCTGACTTCTACTGACCATGACTTGACTGGCTTTGTACTATCTACAACAATACTTTGGGGAGCCTGGCTCACCTTCTGAGTGCTGCTTCTACCAGGTTATAAAGCTGTCTAAACAGACAAACTGTAGGTGCAGCTGGGCTAAACTAGCAGCACAGGTTGAGCCTTGTATTTAAAGGAAGGGCCTGCAAGGAAAAGCATTGAATAGCACAATCTGGGAAAGAGCTAAAGCTGAACATTGTGTTTTGTTCTTGGTGTTCCCAATGAAGACCAATAGCAGAAGACTTAAAAGTGTTTGTATCATCTCAGTAGGGAACTATGGGAAGTTTTAGGATTCTGCAGCAGGAATGGATCCTAGAACATAGCTAGAGAGCTGATTTCAAGTATCACCATTTTTAAATGCTTAGTTTGAATCACTATCCAGAGGAAAACACCTCTGTAACGTCTGGTGTTTTGTTGTAACTCCAACTCTCTAAGATCATCACTGCCTTTGCAGAAAAAGGCCTTTAAGATAACAATGAGGATCAACTTTTTTAAACAAGATAGCAGGCAACAGCACTAGGTCTGAAAAGCCTCTCAGACAGACACCAGGTTTAAAGCAGGGTGAGCCACACCAGGCACGAATTGAAGCAGATAATGACTTCTTCAATGACATTATACACAGAGCTAGATTTTGGGGGTGGGAGAACTTGCATTATGACAGCTCAATAGCCTTCATTTGCAAGGCAAAATCTATCAGAATTGTTTTTTTAATCTGACACTGCTAATTATACAGCAGTTTTGACCCTCATAAAAAGAATTTTCTTCTTGATCTTCACCATTTGACTGAGCCAGTCTTAAACTTTCCCAGCAGGGCACGCTGATGAAAACAGGATGTGATAGTAGGTTCTGCTTTCTGTACAAATCCAGACTTGTACATTAGCTAAACCATATTTGCTGCAGGGGAAGAATTGTTGATTTTTTTTCTTCTTCTTTCCCATCTGTTTTTTCTTTTCTGTGGGGCATCCATCCTAACATCTAATCCTAACACTCTGAACAACAACATCAGTGCATGCGTGACACCACTAGTCAGGTAGGGTACTTATCAGGAACAGCAGCAGCAGCCAGAACTTTAGCCTCTGAGCAATGTTACTCAGTGGCCATCTGAACATTTACACTGAATGTTTTCTTTTTCAACTTCCACCAAAGCGTGTTTGTTTTTATCCACTCCTTTTATTTCCTCAGTAGCAGCAGAGACTTTTTGAATAAAGCAAGAAGGATACTTCTGATTGTTTGGATTCTGTTCAAGAAGGACAGATTTATATGTTTACCCTGGAAATGACTTATTGAATCATACTTGTGAGCAGAGCCAGGGAGCCCCCTTGCCTCCACCTCCCCCAGCCAGTCCTCAGGGTTCTGCCACAATGTGGTTTTCATTATAAGCAGGAGCTGCTGCAGCATTTTCTTCCTCACTACAGTATTTGTCATTATGCAGGCAGGAGAACAACCAGGAAAATCAACCTCTGTTAAGGAAAGGATTGATGAAACCTATTGGGGGACAAAAGTGCTTTTAGACTTACATATGTGTAGTTGTGTTTAGGATGTGATGGTGGAGGGTGAGTGGAGCCTTATCCTCTGTCTGTAGTGCAGCAATGTGATATAATAAGGATTCATTGAGAATGGACCTCAAGACTCAGTTTGGATCTTTGGTGTGCCCAGGTTATTGCCTGCAGTTCAGGCATGTTTATTCGGTTTGGTTACTTTGGTGGTAATCCTACCAAGGAACGCTTCTGCTTGCCAGCTCACCACCTCGATGCTGCCCCATGCCAGGCCAGCTGAGTGAAAATGATAAACTGCTTCAAGAAAGAAGAAGACGTTGAAGAAATTTCTCTTCAGTTTCAGCTTTCCTTGGGCTTTATTTTTTCATGCCTTAACATGAGGATTAATCAAATCCGAGATATCTCTCTTGTTTCTGTCATGTCACTATAATGCACTCTGGAGGATTATCAGAATGTAAATGTTACTCCATTGCCTGGAGGATGAGAAGACAGAGATCCCATGGGTGGAGAAATAATTGCCACTTTTTGGTGACAAAAAAATTCATCTCAGTAACATGCCGAGTGACTGTGCTTTCGCATAGCTTTTTTGCCACCTTCATTCATGTCATATTTGCTCTGCCATGAGGGATTAGAGCCCAACCGCCTCCTCAGCAAACCATTCTTGTAGTTATATTACCTGCAAAAAAAGCCATGACACCAACAGGGAGAGCAATCTCATGCATGTCAGCCCCGTTCACCCCAATTCCCACCTGTGCTTGGCACAACAGCGGCCATCGAAAGGAGACCGCTTGCTGCAGACCCCAGGGGCTGTGGGTTGCTGTGAGTGTTTCAGCACTGTCTTTTGCCCCATGGAAGTGTCCTAATAAATCCCCAAAAGAGTATCAAAGGTTGGAGGGATTTCTACCTCCACAGCTCCTCGATATGTATCATTTTTAGAGGCTGATATACATTGAATTACCAGTGTTAGCATCATAGTAGGAGAGAAATTTTACTGGATGGCAGAAAGATCTCCTGTTACCCTCTTAAGGGGAGAAAAAGTGAAGGGCTGTAGGTTAGAAATGCTCTTTGACATGTCAAGTTACATCCACAAGAAGTTATCTAAAATATCAGCTGTTGATTTCTGTGACCCTGGAAGCAGACGTTTCACACAGCAACTTTGCTTGTGCATTTGCTTGTGCCTTTCTTCAGCTTTCTCCTTTTTTGTCTCCCACTCCTTCAGTATGAGTTAATTTAGATGAAACTTTACTAAGTGATATTCTGGTTCATATAATATTTTTACTTTAATGAGGATGAGAGATGAGGGAGCTGAGCAGTGAACAAGTCTATCTGAATTTTTGAGACTTCCGTGGAAATTCCCGGTCCAGGGTTCATGTATGTCTCCCTCAGCAGTCAGGCATGAGGTAGTCTTTGATGCATGAGACATGATAGAGTCACCTTTCTGCAAAACAAGACATTCCCCAATATTTTTCTCTTCTGATACTTCCTCTTCAGCTGTGGCTTTGCATGAGATAATCCAATTCTGCTGGTTTTTAATGAAAACACAAAAACTAGCAGATATAATGACTTAGGATATTGAGCAAGGAACGATTTACCCAATAGTAACCACTTGAATCATTCTCCAGATGTACCTAGAGCATCCCTACCACGTTACATGAAATTTTCTGGGGCAGAGAAGACCAGCTGCCCTGTCTCTGACAGAAACACTGCTGCAGAAGCTCTTCTAGAGACATATTTTCAGTCTAATAGCAAAGCTTGGAGCAGTGTGACATTTCTTGCATTGGGTGGGACGAATGCTATTTCATTAATCATTCCTTGTTTTGGAGTTACATCACTGTCTATGAAATTGAAAAACAGAGTATGTTGTGTAGTTTCAATTGGCTTGACCATCAAATTACGCAAGTCATCAGTAGTAGGGGAGTGGAACAGGCCACCCTCATGGGTTACGATGCCCAGTGCAGTTTTTTGTCATATGCAATTCTTTTTCATCTGAAAGTGGCTATGTCTAAATCACACTGAAAATGACACGGCTGAAAAATTGTGTCATTGGCTTCAGCTTTACCAGCAATGATGCTGAATACGCAGTCTGTCCCAGTAAAAAGACTTATATTTTTCATGTGTTAAAAATCAGACATAGAACTGCTAGAGTAAGGCCTGTTAAAATTTGTCAGTGCTATTTTAAATAACTGATATTTGGGATTTTTGAAACTTGCCGTATTAGTGAATGGGAAATACATAGCCAACGCTCTGCAAATTGCCATCACCTTTCAGCATTACAAGGCAAGACTGGCCATTTTCTGTTGTGACCTTTGCTCACTCTTGTATATTGCTCAAGTACAGTAAAATTAATACCAAAAGAACGGATGAATTCTTTGAGGGATCCAAGCTATGCACCACCGGGTACCCGGATCCAGCTGGCTGCCCTTTGCAGCAGGGGGTCTTCGTAGATGTGGGCTATTGTGGAAGGAGCAATTCTGTATACGCAGCAGAAGACAGGATCCTGCAGCAGATGCTGGAAGTTTCTTGCCAACCTTTAGCCTGGAGAGGCCAGCTGAGCACTTGGAGATTTGGCTAGTTCTTGTTCCTGTTGAAGCTAATAGATTTTGGCATCATTCTCGATGGGCAGCATAATCAATCTTCCAGGGGGGCTTCTCCCACATGTGTGATTAAGTCTTTGTACAAGCTCCTGAGTCAGTATTTCATCGGTCATTCCTTTAATTGAGTTTGTACTTTTCAGACATACAAAATAAATATTGATTTCCTTTGTTAAATGGAGAGCAATAAACTGGGGTTGCATACTTTTATTATCAGGAAATAGTATAATACTCAAAAGTCAAAAGCATGCAGTTTAGTATGCTGTACATCTAACCCTGGGATGAAAACATCCCATTATTGGTATCAGAAAAAGACTTTGCACAATAGTATTCATTTACATATGTATTTACATTCATGCATGAAGCAAGATGTGGCTAGCCCATAAAAATGTAGAGAATGATAATGCAAGAGAAAAAATATATAAAATGATGATCTTCTCCATCTACAGTATTCAACTACATCTGTGTTGGATCAGAGTTTGGCTGCTGAGGATGAACTTTCAGAATATGTTGTTCCCATTTTTGGTTCTTTGGGGAATTGGGGAGCTTTTCCTCTGAATTTTCATAAGCTCTTCTTTTCATATTGCAAGAGCTCAGCAATTACAGAGTTATAATGTGGTAGATACTTAGGCACGAGAAAACGCTATATGGCATTTTCTTTTTCACATATTTGTAAACTTCATGTGCCCGCAAAGGCTTGGGCAGGAAGCTCCTCTGCACATAACCATTAGATGGCTGGGAGGCAGATGCCCTCTGACTTCAAAAGTGGAAAAGGTCAAGATGTTAGAACGCAATATGCCACTGCAGCGGCCAAAGTCATCATTAGTGAATAGTTCCAACCCTGAGACTCTAATATCCAAACATAGACAGTGTGAGACTACTGTCACACCAGGAATGGAGCTGTAGTAGCTTGTAGCAGAAATTATCAAGAGACAAGGGTTGAAGTAATTAAGGAAAATATAAAAGCCAAAATTTTGTACAAATAGCTGGCTACATTTTGAGATTTTAAGACCCAAGGCTCAGAATACATCGTCTGTTGGATAATGCTTCATAATGAATTTCTGTGTAGTCCAGTTACTATCCCACTTTGAAGAGCTATCATTTACCAGGTACAGTGTCAAAGAGCTCATTCACTGGCATTTGTTTTCCATTGACATGACTTCACGGCCAACAGCTGACCATGACCACTCAAGCCTCTCAAAGAGTGATCCTGTGATGGCGAGATGGCCAATTTCTGTGTGCTCAAGGGCCCACTTCATTTCTAGTCACGTATTCACATGGCAGTTCATGTAACATCATAACCCCTGCCCAAATCTGCAGCAGGAATGTTCCCAGTGGCCAAATTAAAAGCTGTGGACTTTTAATTTCCAGATCGAGCTCCTTCTCCTAAACCATAACTATATGGTTGATTAGAAATCTGGATTTTAGTAATTAGGGTAGTGCACTGAAGACGATATCTAGGAGACCTCCCATTGTATGGTGTAACCAGCCTGCAGTAAGCACAGGCTCACAGGAGTGATGCTGGAAGTATAACACTGCAGTGCCACTAGCGACAGTGTTGGAGTGGAAGTGGTTTAATCAGTAAATGTCTTCACCATAACAGTGAGGGATTCTAGATCTGATTGTGCAGCCCAGGTAATGCTGTCTGCCCTGTCCTTTTTTCCCTGTAATTTTGGATTCTTTCATTGCTGTGGGAGGTCTTGCTGGGATGTTCCTGATTTGGAGGTCGGTGCTTTGCATCATTTCCTTTCTAAACCAGATTTGCTCTCTCTGTTGTGGTAAGCAGTGAGACATTATAGTAGTTCACATTTATTTAGGTTTGTGGATTTTTTTGATGGTAACTACTTACACATCCCCTTTTTGTACCAGCTGTTTTTCTGTAACTTGCATCTGTGGCATGTTTTTGAGGCCAGGAGATAACAGATTCGTTGCTGAATGTAGATATAATGTACGTTGTCAAGACTCATACGCAGTGAAAATCTGCATCCCTTCAGAATGCACCAGGGTTTATTTGTTTTCTCAGTTTAAACATCCCTCAGCAATCAGTTGCTGGCTGGAGTTTGGCACAAATTCTGTGGCAGGATCAAGGGAGCTGATAACTCGGGAATATTTGAATCACTAAGTCAGTTTTGGAGGCTGGGGGTGGGGGGCATTTTACTCCTACAACTTGTGTATTTTTAAGGCAATAAAGTAAAAAATTGTAACAGGCTATTCAATTCCTTATGACACTTAGGATGTTCAGTCTTAGCTAATCTATCCTGTCAAACTACAACACAGTTCTACCCATAAAACAGGGGTTTGGATATACTTATAGAGCAAAGCCACAGGACAACCAGCCAGACTCAGACCTCACCTCAGAACTGCCTCCCCTACATCTCTGAAAAAGAGTGACATTCAACCCTGACACCTGGGCAGCTCCTGCTGTTTGTTAGTCATGTGCGGTGGTACATAAGAGCAGTACACAAGAGCACACATGAGCAAACCTTGGTTTGTACCTACAGAGAAAGAGCTGTTTGGGTTTCCTGTGCTAGTCACCCTGCATGGAGCTGGCACGCTGTGCTCCAGGTGACTTGCTTTAGAGGATGTCCAAAGTGACTGGCACAGAAAGCAGCACACAAGAGAGACAGAAGACATTTCCATGTAATTTATACTATTTGACCCACTATGAGCTTGGGTATCCAGGGTGACAAAACTGCTGAGCTCTCGAAGTCCCGCGTTGAACCCAACGTGATTCCTGGGGGCTTGGATCTGAATCTCTCCCATCTGTTTGGCAGAAGGCAGCTCTGATCAGGGATGGGCAGATCAAGTCCCTTCTACCCCCAAACGCTCATCATACATGGGCAGAGCCTCCTGCTGCTTATTTTAGTGTTTTGAAATAAGTGCATTCATGTTTTTCATTGCAGAAGTCTTCCTTGCTCTCCACCAGCTGGCACCAAACCCCCCAGCTTGGCAGCTCATGAGAGAGGGGAAAGAAAGGTGACCAGAAAGTATGAGAAAGGCAGAAATAATGGATTTTAGTGCAGGGTCTCCTTCACTAGATCTACAGTTTCATTTACTCCGTCAAGGCCCAAAGTCTTCCAAGTGTCATGTATCAAAAGGAAACTTGAAAAGAGAAACACAGATTTTTTTTTTTTTTTGCTTGTCCCAAATCCAACAGAATGGAGGATTTCCTTAAATTTAACAAGCTGAAGCATTTTTATTTTGCTCCAAACCTAATTTCCTGATGTTTTATCCATCTTCTGGATGATGACCGTATCTTTCTCCTTCAAAACTCTCCTTTAACTTTAATCACTGCATTTCATACATAGAATAACCATTATAGCACCTGAGTGTGCCTGAAGTCTCATTCCATGTTCAGATGTAGAAAAACAGTATATCAAAGGTAACACCGGTTACACTAACAGAATCTTTCCTGGATATGTGATAGGAATGTGGTAGGTCTCAGCTACCAAGACTTCAGTAAAGCCTTTGGTTAGGTATCACCAGGAAAATCAAATAAATTGGAAGAAATGGGTATTAATAAGGAACTGTTGATTAAGTGATTTCCCCAGCTAGAGAGAACACCAATTTTGCATTGAAAAGGGAAATACCAAATCAGCAGCAGAAAAAGGAACTATTGACTGTCCATGTCACATGGGGAGTTCCTCAAAGACAGATCTTGAGGAATGACATCTTCAGTCTACACACGTGAGAACGGACACTGATTGCTTTCTATAAATACTTGGAAAGATAATGCATATGAGAGAGAACTGTTTAAGAGCAATTTTGGCGGGGGAACAGATGAGGTTAACTGACCACAGACCAGTTCAGGCTGGGAATCGGGGGCTTTCTCACCATCTGAGCTGTGCAGTTCTAGAATAGCTGCTAACAGGCAAAAAACCCAACTAACTGCACCACGTATTGTGGCATTACCCAGGAGGGGGCTGTGCCATAGGGTGAATTATTTATTCCCAGATTTATGCCACTGTAAGCCCTTGCAGCGTGTGCCACAAAGGTGGCAGCTGTTCTTTAGCCCTACAGGTATCACAAACTGAGCCATAGCAGGGTGATGCTCGAGCTCCTCTCCCAGTGCCCTGTTGTGTGCCCTGGCCTCCAGGCATGGCTGCTGAATCCACCCTCTGGCTCCTGCCTCCTGCAGCGCAGAGGCATCATGTTGCAGCCTGTAAAAACCTCAGAAAGAAACTTGTCTCTAAAATAGAGCAAAACTGAGCTCAGCAATACCAAAGGGGTAAAAATCCTCCTGTGCTGCAGGCACTCTGGAGGCAATGGAGGGCTGGCATGGTTCCTAGGGTAACCTAGAGCACTCCCATGGCTGCTTCATGGGGATCTGCAAAACAGCAGCCCACCATCCACCCTTTCTACCTTCTTCCTCCCTCTGCTCTCCGTCTTTCTTCCTGGTGTGTATTCACCCAGGGGGACGAGGAGGCAGACAGCACAGGGAAGTTGCCTATCGCCGAGACAGATGTGGGATTCTGGAGGGGCTGTTTTCAGCCTCCTTTGTGGTCTTTTCACCACTATGCGAGTGGTGCAAAGAGGTGAAATGCAACTGCACATCCTTCCCTGGCAGTGTGGAGGTAGGGCCAGTGCTCTCCCAGGCCAGCTTTTTGTGGGCGCAGTGTGCGTGGGAATGGTGGGTGCTGTTTGAAAGGGCAGGAGGATGGAGATTTCCCTGGCTCCTGCACAACAGTCACAATTTGACCCTTAAAACCAAAGAATGTGAAGTCAACTTGTGAGGATTAGAGATGTTGGGATTTGGATTTTTTTTAAATTTGCTCTGTGCTTTAAAAATCCCACAAGCATGGAGGAAAAAAATGCACCCATGCAGTCTGAAGCTGAAGCTCTTTTGGCTTCCAGCTCAGCTCAGGATGACTGTGGCACAATCAATTCCAGATGCTGAATTTCCGGCAGTGGCTGACACACACACACACACACACACACACACACAATTCCTCAGCTCCGCAGGCTCAGACATAATCCCAGACTACTACAGACGGCGGAGACTGGCAGCATGAGAAAGAGAGACATTACGAACTCCCAAACTCATTCCCCCTGGACCTGACTAGTGCACAGGCTAGTAAATTTTGGGGTTTTTTATGAGTGCATTAGAGGGATGATGTCCCCTGCCTGTGGTAGTCACGAAGGAGCCCAGCACATTGCGCCAGGAGCACCAGTTCACAGAGTTTGGAGCAACATCATTTCTAGCCCCATGGGATTGCAAGCAGGATCAGGATCAGGCCTCCAGAGGTGTCACTCAGTGATAAAAGTGGCTGGTTAACCTGTTGCTGGTTGTAGGCAGAAAATTAATGCTCTGATTCCAATTATAAATACTCCAGAGAGGGCTAATGATGATTAATCTGTTGTTACAGAGTTAGTCTTTTATGACTTGTTATTTATTGCTCATATGACTGTACTCAGTCATGACACCTGTTCCTCATGGAAACATCTATCACCTATTAAATCTTTGTAAGTAATTTAGTAGGGTAACTGTCATGTTTAAATAATCCTTATGTCACTTTTTAACATGATGAATGACACTAGAGATCAATTGGCAATGCATAACCAAAATTTACAGGATCAAAACCCCAGATATATTTTATACCTTGCATTTTGTAAGGCTGCTGCCCAGTATCAGTAACAAGAAGCAATTAAACCATAGCACCTCTCTGGCATGATGAGGGAGACCATCTCCACTCCTCCTATGCAACACAAATCAGAGCCTCGGCTGCAGACAGTAGACTCCAGGAATACCCACAGGCAAAAGCTCTAGCTGGGGCTCAGCACAAGGTCAGAGGAAAGCTAATTTTATTAAGAATTTTTACTATGAAGATATAAACTTGCAATAAAATGTTAGCAACTGCTTTAGGCTGGGATTTTGCAGAAACTTAAGGGGCAATAGGTCCCCAAATCCCACTGAACTGGTACCCGGCTCTTACAGGCTTCTCTGAACAGCCCAGCCTTCACTCTGACTCATTACCCAGTCCACTGCCATTATTTCTCCATAAGCTTTTGTTTAAGTTATTGTGCTCTTAATTTCCTGTTTCACAATCCTTTAGTGATGCCAGCAAAATATATTAATTCAGATTTCTGGATTTGCATTTGAACATTTAAAGGATTAAAATTAATCACAGCTTCTCATTGGCTCAAGGCGATCAAAGGTTTAGCACACATATTTCTGATTAATAGTTCTCCTGACTGTTGTTTGCCAAAGCTGAAGTAAAAAAAAAGGCAGCTGGATCTTTACCAGACACGTAAATACCGGGGCAAACCCAAATCTAGCACAAACAGGTGAACCTCCATTAATGGCAGTGAAGATACGCTGTCTGCGTAGCTGTTCAGCTTGACCCCAGGCAAGGAAGTGTACCGACAAAAGTAAGGCTGTACTCACTATGAGTAATGGACTCCCACAGCTCAGGTCTCTGACTAAGGGCTGCTTCACCAGCACCATCATTATTTCATCATATATGAACTTTTTTTTTTCAGCAAGAAACCATTTCTCCCAATAGATGTATAAAAGCAGGTTAAGTGGGCGTAAAACTGGGCATGAGCGAAAGATCTGTCAGCAGAAGTATCAGATTTGTAGGAAAGGCTTGGAGACACTCCGACATCAGGATTTACTTCTGACTTGACTGTGCCTCCAGAGTCTCTGTTATGCAAGATTTCTCTATGGAGTGCCCAGGAGTGTGAAGGAAAAAAAACCAATGGCCATGAAGCATCTGGACTGCCAGAAACATCTAATTGCAGTGTAATTCAAGTGCCTCCAATGAGCCACACAGAACAAAGGTGACTTGCCCAGATCACCCAGTGGGCCCACGGCCAAACTGGAGTGAGGATCCCAGCCTCCTTAAGCCCCAGCTGGCTGTGTGTATCTCCAGCCAAAAGATTTTTGTGGGCAAGATGGATTTATCTAGAGTCCTTCAAACAGATTTTTGCCCCTGATTTATGCACAGTCCACCCTCACCAGTTTAGCGATGGAATCTTGCCCTTTTAGTCTCATTTCCATTGCTGATTAGCAAACATCTTAGAAAAGAGTCTGGTGTCAAGATGTTTGTTGGGGTTGGTGGTTTGGTCAGATGGGAATAAGGGAAGTTAATTCTCTAGGGGGATATGTGTGTAGTCCTAATTCTTTCTTCTAACCATGTGTCCGGCCAGACAAATCCACAAACATGCAAGACGGTAACAACTGCAGCCAACAGAATTTTTCTAATTATTTTTTCTGTGCACAAGATCTAGTGTTTCTGTACCTCAGATTCCATCCCAAGTGTGTTTAAGTTGATGGAAAGGCTCCCGTTGGCTGTGGCAGGCTCTGGGTCAGGGCCCTGGGACAAGAGGCAGAGCAGTGGCTCCATTTACTTTAGAAATTCCACCCGTGAGTGCAACGCTTGTTGGAGGAGTCCTGTTCCCTCAATGTGAAACAGCTCTCAGTGCTCTGGTCTGTTGTTCCAATCACTGGTCCAGCCAGTGACATTTTGGGTACATAAATAATTACCCTTTGGACTCTGGAGGCATCGCTTTCCCTGCCAGCCATCTTCTGCCCCCTTCCCTCGTGTCTAGCACTGATCTACAGACCTTTTGTGAGCCTCAGGTGTGAAAAACAGGCCAGTTCCAAGGCCTGAAGTGGAAACTGGAAAACAAACCAAGCTAAATAAAATATCCAAGCCAGGCATTTTGTGCATATGTAGCAACATGTGCTGCTATCCAGAAAGTCTGAAGCTTCTCCTACACTCTGGATAACGAGCATCTTTACTGAAGATGGGAGTCATTCGGGTCATTTTCTGTTGCTGTACCCAGCAATGAAGAATGGGGATCAAACACACAAGAACCACTTCTTTTCCAACCTGGTCAATATTTATAACCTCTGTTTTCTTAGTGATGGTGCATGTCTTTTTCTCCATTTTAGGACATGCCCTTTAAGGTGGTGACTGCTGAGTTCCTGAAGAGGGGAAAGAGCTCTTTTTAGCTACTGCAGTTTGATAAAACCAGCATTGCTGGTAAGTCCAAGAAGGATTGAGTAAGTCCAAGAAGGATAATTAATATCTGTCAAGCTTATACCATGCAGCGTCCGCTATAGATAGTCCAGGCAGCTGGGGGTGTGTCAGCTCTTGTACTGGCACCAGCTGGCTGCAGGAGAGAAGGATGGGAGGGAGGGACCGAGGGAGGGAGATGTGGGGGCCATGATTCTGCCGAGGGATGGGCAAACGCATCCTGCACCAGCTGATGGTGCGGTACAGCTTGATGTCCTCCTGCCCACCTCAGTAAGTCAGTGGCTGCGTTACTGCCAAGCTCCAGGCAGCCTAATTTATGTTGCTTAGACACTGAAATGGCAATGCTGATCTCTGCAGGGTGCAGATGTAGCCTCAGACCTGAGACCTGCCTGCATTTAATCTGGCTGCATCCCAGGCAGGTGGCCTGGAGACTGCTTTGGGTTGCATTTGCCTTCAGCAAAACAACAGGGAGGAAAGTGGATGGTGGCGGTGCAGGTTTGAGGAAGCTGATAAACCTGTGGATGGAAAGGGTGGGATGGGATGGCCTGGCCAGCCTGGTTTAGGTCCAGGTGGCAGCAGGGGACAGATATTGTTCCCATGCTTGGAGAAAGAAATGAGAGTTGGAAGCGAACAGAAGGGAAAAGCTGACTCCAGCAAAGCTAATGGCAAAACTTCCAGTGACTGCACTGCATTTCATAAAAATTTCACTGCATTTCATAAAGATTTCTCTTCCGTGGCTTACATCCATGGTTATTAAAAGCCAGGTGTACTGCTCATTTTGAATAAAATGTGGTAGATATTTAAATGGATACAATTTGTTGCATTTATAGTATTAATAAAGCTAAAGCCTATAAAAAGGAGGCATTTTGGGGAAATAAAATCCTTCTGAAAGTTTAGTTAACACAGGACAGATGTTTCTTCTCCTCCTGACAGCAGTTCACAATAATGGAATTTGCTCCCTTTTTAATTAAAAAGGCTAGTGTTCGTAGAAAGGTGAATAAGAATAGATGTTTGGCAAAGGATCTTAAAGTATATTTTGAAAGAGGTCTGTTTTATTTCCACCCTCACAGCTGCTCATAAGTCTAAATCTCTGAACTGACTCTGCTGCTTTCGTAATTAAATACGATATATCCCCTTATCTTCTCACTCTAGAAATCGCTCAGTGTTGAACGCTCCGTTATGCAACTTCATCTGTTCATGGATGGGTGAATATGGGTAATACGGGCTGGTTTGGGTTGGATTCATTTCACTTGCTGGAAAGCAACTGGAAACAATTTTCTATTACGCTTTGTCATTTGACATCAGGCAGAATCATGCAACTTTCCCTTTGAAACGTCATACAGCAAATGAGCCCGATGCTTTCTGGATTCAGACTGAAAGAGTCTATTCACTGCCCCCTTTGCAGGCAAATCTGCCTCCACGGCAAGGAGTCAGGGCAGACTGTTTCTCAATGTGTGTGGTCACAGTTCTCGTGCTGGAGCAGAAGGAGCATCTCAGAAGTTTGAAAAAAAGAGAGGCCAAGCCAGGCTCGGCCAGTGCAGGGGGAGAGGAGAGAGTGGTGAGGAGTATGAGGGTAAATGCAGGAGAAGGTAACTCTCCCAAGCCCGGGTGAAGAGGCTTGGCCATTAATTGCTCAGACAACCAAGGGGGAACCGGTCCCTTGACGTAGAGGCCAGGGGCCAAAGGGCTTGCCGAAGGGACAGGCACTTGGCCGGAGACTGAGAGCCTGAAGTATTGGTTGGATAAAGGGAAGAGGTCCAGGGCTGATGGACCTCCCATCAAGTTTTCCTGGAGAGGAAAAAATCTCTCCAGAACTCCTGCCCTGACCTTTCCCTGCGCTCCTGCGCCTGCGTGCAGCACACTGGTGTCTTACCCAGGTCAGGAAGGATTTTCCTTGGCACCCAAGATTGTATCATGTTAGGTTTTGTTCGGTTTTTTTTTTTAGACTTAGGGTTGGCTAGAAAACAGCATTATGTTTAATAAAAAAATGGAGGTTTCAGAGTTTATTTTCTTTCAGCTTAGAAATGAAATTGAAACTTTTCAAGAAAATTAGCTCCCCCCAACTCACCCTAAAAAGTTTTCCAGCAGACTTGAGCTGAGGGGTTTTGTTTGCTCACTTGGGTTTTTTTAGCAAAAAGCATAATCAAAAAATTCCCAGTCTTTTTTCTTTTTATGGAGGTAGAGGAGAAAAGAGACTGAATGGGTGTTTTCAAACTTTTTAAACCACCTCTAAAGAATTCAGAGGTCTGGAAGTTAACACATTTCCTTGGTGAGGGTCAGCTTTCACCCCAGCCGGAACCAGCTGTGACGGTAGTTAGAGACAACAGATTGTGATAGAAATGCCCGTGACAGATGGCCCACATATATATATATCTATCTGTATGTATACATACCAACCCTTACATTTGTCCACCTTCACAAAATATTTTGTGACCCTCAGATGAACGCTGATGTTTTAAGAGCAAAATATTATTATTGCTTCATTGTGGCAGGAAAACAGCTTTCCATCTTGAGAGCTGTATTAGCTACTGTGCAACAAAAATAATTTAACTGCTTGCTAGAAATACAGAAATTAATTACATTCAATTTCATCGGATTCCTAGGGAAAAAATATTTGGGTATTTTAACAGCTTTTAAATAAATGGACTGCCAACTGCAAACAGCTGAGCTCCAGAGCAGAGGGCTTGGCTCACAGTGGGAACCAGTCCAGGGCTAACTGCTAATGTGGCTTTTATGCATTGCTTTTTTCCAGGTACGGCTGTCATCCAGGAAGATGATAAACTCCAACACCTTGTAATTATTTCAGCAAAAACAACTTGGAACAATGCATCTGAAATTAAAGGGTACCGAAAAGATGGAAAGTGTGGTGAATGTACTTTCAATACTTCTTTCTGTTGTTCTTCGAGGATAAAATTCTCTCTTCTCTACAATTTACATGAAGTGAGAGCAAATCTGACAACTCCCAAAACTATGGGATGCCCCGTGTGTCAGCAGTCACTTTGGCTGGGATGTGCAGAACACACTCTAAACTGTTCTTCCCCCAGGCTTATCACCGGAGCTGGCTAGCTCTCCAAAAAATACTCTGTTTACACTTCTATCCTCAACTGCCCATCAGAGAGCCTCTTACAAGGTCTGGGGTGTTCCAGCAACTGCAGTCCATCAACTGCATTTAAGAATGAAAAAAAAAGATAAGATATGCTGTGGATGAGATGCTGGCCTGGCAGCCGGGAAGCTTTGGTGCTGCTCCAGCGCAGCCAGAGACCTGCCAGGCGGGATGGGAAGCATCCCCACCGCCCCACTGCCCCACGCTCCCCTTCCACCCTTTGCTTCATCTGTTTAGAGCATGGAGCCTTTTGGGAAAACAGCATGTGTACGAGGCCATACGCAGTACAGAGCACTAAGCAGCTACACTCTCATATCAGCCTTTTAGGCACCAATGAAATATCAACAAAAATAAATTGGCTTAGACAGCAACACTCCCCTCTTCTTCATCGCTGCTAGCCATGTAGCAAATGCAACCCAAAACCTCCGTAGCACCTTCCCAGACCCAAAAGTCCCTCTGAGCCGCCCTGAGCCCTGCGGGAGCTGCCTCAGGCAGAAGGGCTCCACAGCTGCGCCAAGAAGGTCAACAAATTCTGACATTTGTTCAAATAAAGGCTTAAATTCATTTGACTGCTGTGGTCTTTTACGGCTTCCTGAAATTTGGAGGCGGGGGGGTATGTATATGTGTGTGCGTGCGTGTCTGTGAAAACACTGGTAAAAAGCCGTATAACATGTTTGTGTTGGGCAGGAGGGTATTTCGTGTAAGTATTCTTCCTTGAGGGGCTGCTGTACTGCAGCCTGCAGAGAGCAAGGGATTGAGACTGAGGAATTTAAGAGATACCTCTATTCATTTTTGGAAAAAGAAAGGAATTAGGATACAAAATGAAAGCTGAAGACAGGATTAGGGCAGATGGAAATAAAGGGTAGGCCTGTTGAGTCAAGTGCCTTATTCCTAAAATCTTCTCCAATATTTTTAAAACAAAGTTAATGAAAATTTTTCCAGCCATAATTCTCTTCAGATCTGTATTTGCTTTTCCCATGAGTTGTAGTGTGCCTCATGGCGGACCTTGTTATTTTTGAGAAATGTGAAGGCAAAGGTATGTATATGCATTAGGAGCACTAAAACTCAAACCTTTACAGGACTTTTCTTGTAGAAGAACCTCAGAACATCTGTTTATTTTATCACGTCCAATTTCCATGGTAATGTGAACACCCTGTGTTATTCACAGGAAGATGACATAGCTATTCTTCTGCAAAACAGAAATTGCTTTTTAAGTATTTCCAATCATAAACCAGGAAAACACCCAAAAATCCATGTTCCACCCATGGCCCAAAATACCACACCCTATTCTGTCAATTTAAAATAAATGCCTATGATAACCTTAAGCTCGATTTGGACGTGTCCTGCACTGAGAACATCAGCAGGGCAGCTTGCCTTCAGACCTCTGTTGCTGCCACAGCCTTTCTCTGAGTAATGAAAGGATTTGCATGGGCAGCCTGGCTGCAGAAGCAATGCTCATCCTGGCAGAAAGCATTTCTCTGCCTGAATTTCAGATATTGACTGTTTGCAGTGAATATGCCAGAGCGACCCACCAGACTGTGACTCTTCTTGGACAATCTGTCTGGGAGACAACGCGTTTTAAGGAAGACGACCATTATGATTGCTCTCCAACCAGAAAGCTGCTAATGGAACAAAATACATGCGGTTGTAGGAGCCAGTCTCTAGGCTCTACCCTGCATTAAATCTTTCAAGTCTGTCACTGACTGATTATTTTAGCAATAATGTCATGTTAAATACCAGAGGCCCTGGGATTTTAGCCCCAAAATGCAGTCAATGAGCAACCCCAGAGCAGACCTGCCTGTGCACTGCCATCCTATGGTTTCCCTTTCCTTTTCCACCTACCTACCAGCAACCCCCCTCTGCATTTTCCCTCTGCCCTGCTGGCAGGAATATTAGTTCCTCTGACCTCTGTGTGTGCATCCAACACCAATAAGCCTGGAAACCCTGCTGACAGGTGTGCTCTGCCTTCTCCCCTGGACTTCTACTCATAGGAGCACAACAGGTGAAAGAAGGAAAACTGAGACACCATCAGCAAGCAACAGATAAACCTTCAGATCATAAACTATTGGCTTTGTCCTTTTGGGAATGTAGCTCCTTCAGAATACATGGAAATTTGGCTAG
Organism: Pandion haliaetus; assembly: GCA_013401275.1. Taxonomy (NCBI): domain Eukaryota; kingdom Metazoa; phylum Chordata; class Aves; order Accipitriformes; family Pandionidae; genus Pandion; species Pandion haliaetus. The sequence continues at coordinate 75,994 of VYZV01016414.1, forward strand.
AGATTGCAAGCTCCTCTGCAGACACCTCCATTTTCTGGTTTCTTTTTGTACACCACTCTCCATTATCTCAGCATGAGTTACATTCTCCTACTTGCATTATCTAAATAAGTGCAAGTCCCATTTTTATTTAAAAGCAACAAAAACAAGCGGCACTTAGAATGTCATTGAGGTATGAGATTATGATGACTGAGGTACCACCAGTGATGGCTGCACATACAACAGCATCTCAGGGAACACTGGCATACCGCTTTGAAAGTGGCTTTGAGAGCTTTAGTGAGGGGTGTATCGCTGCTGGGTCCCCTGATCTATTTGGATAATTAGAACTCAGCTGCATTGGGAATTAAGTCAATGCCTCCGGCTCTTGCAACATTACAAGGACAATTGCCAGGCACAAGGTTTTCCTTTATACAACATGGCTTTAGTCTCATAATCCCAGCCTGATATTTCACCCTCCAGCTATTTCCCACATTTTATGATTAAAGTAGGCTTTCAATTAACTTGTCTTATGGATCAGATGCCACCTGCAGATACAAATACAAATATAAAGAAACAGAAGGTTGCTCAGAGGCTAGAGAAAAATCCCACACTTTATCACTTGTTTAAATCCAGCCAGCTTGATAGAGAATGGAGGCTGTTGCTGCTGGCTCTGGAGGAGGTGATGTTTAGTTTTCTGTTCATCCACCATTTAGCACTTCTTCCACAAGCACTGGCACCGCTGAATTCTATAGTACTATGGGACACAAATGGGTCATCCTATAGATGAGTGACTTGTTTAATGGAAGAAGACTAAAAGCATAATAAATATTTTAATATATAAATTCAAATCTAATTCAGGTTATTTTTCTGCAGGAACTTAGCAAGCATTGACCTTCTTGTGCTGTGCTCCCTTCCTGTACATGTTGGTGAGTGAGAGGGAACTCCAGTCTCCTACATCTTCACACCACTGGGAAAGCAACCGTTAAAATCTAAAATGACTGGCTACTATTATCAGCATAAAACTACACATTGCAGGAATTCCAGCTGGTATGAAATGAAGTTGACTTATCTCGCTGCAATTTCCACTGGGGGAACCGCAGTGAGATACTGTGGGGATTGCACAGCATTAGCTCTTCTTCTGGCAGACTGAGCTGGGGGCATTGCCAGCTGAGCTCATTAGGGCCCTCAGTGGTCATGCAGAAGAAGAATTGCATAAGTCTATGAGATAACTTGTCTATTCTTTGGAGAGGGAGAGCAAGAAGGTTTTAGAGGACTTCCAACACACAATGTAATATTTTCTAGTGGAGTTCAATCAGCGACTCACAAATTTTTAAGGTTATATACACTACTACTAAGTGGTCTGGAACACATAGTTGTAAATGTCTGTATTCTCTTTTGCAATTGACAGATGCAAAATTTGTATAAGGGGCTAGAAAAATTTTAGGGCGTCACTCAGTTAAAAAGGGTTGAAACCCATCTCTTTGTGCCTCAACTGCAGGTAACCACCACAATGCAAAAGAGCACGTGGATTTTAGTCCCTGCCTGCAGCTATGCCAACTAACCTGCCATGAAAAGATGACTGCAGTCAAATGAGGGATCTGTGCGTGAGGGAGCATTAAGATCAATCCCAACAGGATTCTTAAAGTAGAGAAATACCCTAATTACCCCAGAAGTATCTTCACACACAAGGCTTCAAGCTATCTATAACATAGCTGAGCCTTTATTCTTGTAATGTTCTGGCAGAGGCTGCGGGAGACCACCAAGTAATTTGCCTTTAAGACAAACGTGTGGACAGTTTTCATGCCTTGGCTTTGCTCTCCAGGATTCCCAAGAAGCAGCAGAAAGACAAGGTGGGCTCTCAGGGGGACGCGAAGGGGCAGCTCAGCCTGGCCGAGCCCCACACTGCTCCCAGCCAGGCTGCTGTCGGTGCAGGAGCCGGCCACCCTGGGACATCTCCAGGGCCACTTGAGGATCCTTCACCCACTCACGTCCACAGGGACCTGGGTGAGGCTTTGCCTGCTATAAAAATGGGTTTGCAGGCTGCCTGGCAGCCTCTAGTGGCATCGCTGGGTCCCTGCAGAGCTTTGCTTGGCTTAGTCCTGAGTTTAACCTAGCAAAATTTGGCTGTCTTGGCTCTCAGATTTTTGTGCACAAGCAGGTTTGGTGCCTGCACGCCCCTGCCCTCCCTTCACGGATAAGTGGGGGTCTCGCACGACGTGGGGCAGGGAGGTGATGGCTGCCAGATAATCCGGTTACTGGTCTTAGGCTCACTTAGGCTTGCTGCTGCGTGCACGTGTATGGTTTGCTTATAAACAGTGTATTCAGGCCCAGCAGTCACAATTAGGATCAAATAAGGATCCTGCTGTGCTAAGGAGTGTGTTCTTCTGTAGAGCTGTAAATTTATAAATTATGAAAGCCAGGAGGATGGATAGCATACAACATAATAATGTTTTTAAAACAGCTAACATTTTTGGTGTGGTTTTTTTCCAAATTAACACTAACTCTTCTTCTTTGGCTTTTTGCTAGATGACTACTAGCTAGTCAGTTAAGTGACATTGCAGCAAAAATAAAAATCAAAATGGGATCTGAGGGTAAGGAGTCCTGGTCTTCTGAATGAAGTAGGGCAGGGAATCAAGATAGTAAATTCAGGAGAGAGGCAGGGGAAGGAGCTGCCACGTTGATGGGAAAGGGCCGTATCACTTTCGGAGCAGGCACGGTGCAGGGCAGGAGGAGGTACAAGAGGACAGTGGCAGAAGAGGGAGGTGCTGGTTTACAAAAGCCCTGGCAGGTGGGTTTGCACGTGTGTGAATCAAAACACCTCCAAAGATTTATTAAGAACCCAAGGAAAGACTGTTGGTTGACAAGTAGGTACTTATCCCCAAATCATCTTACTTTCAAATGAGATGGAAACAAAAGAACAATTTAGGGATTACTGTTAAGTAATAAAATGCTTGTAAGAGGGTCATAAAAGTCACCCAGTTTCCCTACAAAGGCAGCTGTGATAACAGAGTTGCTTTTCCTTTCCATTTCTTACAAGCGACTGAACAACTGTAGAAAATCAAATGATCTGTGTAATGCTCTGCTTCGTGGCTGGCACAGTCAAGCTGAACTTTTTAAGGAGCGTAATGTCCTCTGTGGGGAAGCTCTGCAGTGCCTCACGGCAAGTAGAGCCAAACCACAGGGTACGCCAGCCTTGTTCCTGCTGGCGATGGTTATTGGAAATGAGACTCCAGTATCTTCAGAAAACTGCATGAAATATCACACCAGGCATCTATCCTGTGCCACTTTGCAAAAGGCACAGGCAACCTGGTTTCTAAAAGGCAAACAGTGCAAATAGTTTGTCGTGGTTTAAGTCCAGCCAGCAACTAAGCACCACGCAGCTGCTCACTCACTTCCCCCCCAACCCAGTGGGATGGGGGAGAGAGTCAGAAGGAAAAAGTTAAAACTCATGGGTTGAGATAAGAACAGTTTAATAGAACAGGAAGGAAGAAACTAGTAATGATAGTAAAAACAATAATAAAATGACAATGATAATAAAAGGATTGGAATATACAAAACAAGGGATGCACAATGCAATTGCTCACCGCTTGCCGACCGATGCTCAGTTAGTTCCTGAGCCGTGATCCCCCCAGGCCACTCCCCCCAGTTTATATACTGGGCATGACGTCACATGGTATGGAACACCCCTCTGGCCAGTTTGGGTCAGCTGTCCTGGCCGTGTCCCCTCCCAAATTCTTGTGCCCCTCCAGCCTTCTTGCTGGCTGGGCATGAGAAGCTGAAAAATCCTTGACTTAGTCTAAGCACTACTTAGCAACAACTGAAAACATCAGTGTGCTACCAACATTCTTCTCATGCTGAACCCAAAATCATAGCACTATGCCAGCTACTAGGAAGAAAATTAACTCTATCCCAGCTGAAACCAGGACATAGTTTTATACCATTTCTTTTTAAATTGCTTGTTCTCTGATTCAGCTTCTCCGCTGTCTTCCAGAGATGAGCGTCCAGGATACTTTCTCATAGATGTTTCGAAGTAAGGAGTAGTCCCTTGGAGTTACTCTAGCTATCTCGGGGAATGGTGCCAGAGAGAGACAGCACATTATAGTGCCCTTTCTAATATTAAGTGCACAAGGACCACCTGAAACAGAGTTATCACCGTTTCAATCAATTGAAATGATACTATAAGGGCAGCTATCGATTCAAAGGAAGAAACAGGTTTAAATGAGCAAAGGCAAAACCAGTTCAGTGCAGGTCTTTGTTCAAACTAGACCTCTACCACTCCTGGCAGCACCCAACCCTCCTCCTATTTTCTATGTGCAGTTACACCTACTGAAGCTCACATATCTTTACCCCACAGCTGGTAGCTGGACTAGAGCAGCTGGGCTGATACAGAAACCTCCTGAGGAATTCTGTGGTTTGGGTTACAAAGCAGGCAAAAATGACAATTTCTTAGTTCCCTGGAATATTTCAAATCTACTTTCTATATATTGCTAAGCTACATATGAGGCAACTGATCAGTTCTAACTGGGAAATGCTGGGATTTGTGTGTTCAGCTGTTACTTGTGATGTAGGAAGGAAAACTGTGTCAGTTCAGTCACCTCTGTGAGCAACATTGTAGGTCAGACACTACAGAGCGGGTAGAACTTGTACTAAAAATCTGAGGATTAGGTCATACCTTATACAACCTTTTTTATCTTTTAGTGAGTTTAAAAATATGACTCGACCCTTTTAATCATTAATCTTTCAGGAAAAAAACAAACAAATAAAAGCAGGTCTTTTATATCTGCCTGTACTGGTAATCAGCTAAAGCTAAAACCAGAGATGCCTTTTTTTTTTTTTTTTTACAGCTTGGTTATATGGAACGTCATTTTTCCTGTGCATAGCAGTACAGCAATTGAAAACCAAAGGTCTTTTATGGACAAGCTACAGGCCCTTCAAAATACTGTCAAACATTTCTCCTGCCAAATGAGAACAATTTTACACCGTTTAATATGGTGTAATACACCCAACACACCCTATGATGCATCAAGTAGTACTGCGTCACTAACAAAGTTACTGGAAGTGATGCTTAAAGAAGTAATTTCTTTTAAAAATATGCTCATTTGCCCTGCCTTATCTGCTTTTTTTATCTGACCTGAAGAGGTGGTCTGATAAATCTCATTTGAATTCAGCCGGTCCAGCACGAAGGAGGACTTTCTTTTTTAGAAGCACTTGAATGTTTCCATTAAATCACTTTTTTCTTTCCTAGAGGCCTTTATAACCACACAAAGCACTCCAACACCTAATTTTAAAAATACCAGTAGTTTCAATGAGATCAATGAAATTATTCACATTCATTGCATAAGCACTGAAATGCTTTGTAGGGCCATGATAAGCAGCTACAAACTAAGTATGAACCAGATCCTTTGATCTGAACCTACACGTCTTCACACTTGGAGAAAGCAGGATTGAGGCTGCAGTCTGGTTTTCAGCCATAACTGACAGAATTCCTGAAATCTCCCATCAAAAAAAAAGGTTATTTTTGCAGCTTGACTTTATTACTGCCAGGGTCTGGAGCAGATCTCCCCTCTGCATTCCTGCATGCTAATCGCCTCCGATACCCCTTGACGTCTGCAGCCTGGGCTGCTCCTTCTTCGCTTCCAACTCTTTCATGGTGTTGAGCCAGAAGGTTACTTCACCTGCTGCATTGTGTTATGATTTTCATCGTTCAGTTCTGCAGTGGTGAGATACAGTTTGCAGCAGGGCCAGTGTGTTCCTTAGGGCTGTACAAGCCTCCAGGGATGTACACTAGAAAAATGCACAGAATAAAGTCCCCTGAACCATTCTGACCTCCACAAGCATCACCTAAGCACCACAAACACTTAAATGAAAGCTATTTAGTATGAAAAAAACCCCACAGGCATGACCTGAATCTCTTTGGGCAAAGCTCCAGCTGAGAAGCTTTTTTTCTAACAAAACAAGACTTACAGGATCTGGCCTCTGCAGGGTAACTGGCAAGAGAATCCTCTCATAGAAAAGAAAACCTTTTCTTTCTGGCTGGACCATACTAACCCCACAAATCTATAGTATAAAAGCTCTAAATACATTTTCAGCTTGCCTTTGTTCAGATCCAGTTGGGAACGCATCAGATTTACTGTTTCCTTAGGTTAAATGTTTTTCAGCTGAAACCTGCAGACATCAAAGGTCAGTTGATGGGTTCTTATCAGGTTTACTAGAGTTTTCCATGGGAATCTCCCAGCAGAGAACTGTATCTCCACCGTGTAGGGTGGAGTTGCTCTGATTACTAATGTTCTTCTTAGTGCCCATCTATATCTAATAGCAGGACACTGTATGTGAGATCTCGGATGCCTTGGCCAACAGCCAGAAAACTGAACCTGTGACATCCCCAGGAAAAAGCCGGAGCTGCAGGAGCCGGAGCTGATGTACAGCTTTGCTCAGCTAGCGAAGGAGACAGCTTTCAACCTGCCCACCCATCAGTAGTGATATGAGCACTGTGTTCTTTGCCAAAATGAAGCAAAGCATCCCTTTAGTCTCTAGGCATGCACACTTTCTCACTTTGGCTAGAAAACAATGTCAAATGGCAGTCAAGGGACATGTTTAAATATTGCACCATGTGAACCACCACCAAGCAAGGGGTCAAATGGCAGAGCTTCCCAAATCAGAGAAAAACATGTATGAGCTCAGTTGGACTTTCAGACTGAAGTGCCTCTGTTCCTGAATGAGGCTCTGTGACTTGTCTCTGAGCAATTCTATTTTTTATTTTTTTTAAAAAAGACAGAGCTTAGAAACAAAATTAAAATCATTTACACCACTAAGCAAAACCAGAAAGATTGCCCCAGTCTCACCTTCATGCTAGTGTTTATTCAAAACTTGGGTTTGTCTGTTGCAAGCCATAAAAGATACCTTACAAGGGAAATAATTTGTTTAGTAGACCCTGATCCAGCCCCCGATACCATCAGCCCCAAGTATGAGAAGATGGAGGGAAGATTCAGGTTTTAGCTCCTGTTTACAGAGTTGGGCACCACCCAGCACATCCACATCCCTTCTACAATTAATAGCGTGTTCCCTGTTGTACTGAAGTTAAATAAGAGCTGACCAGCCTGTCAGGGGCATCTGTAGTAGCATGAGCCATCTGCGCCCCTGCAACGGGTGGTTCCTCCCACGTCACTGCAGTGAAGGTTACTGGCAGGACACCCAGTCTACGGTAGGACTTGTTCCCAGAGCTTTCCTATCATCCTGTCCTGAAGGGAATTTTACTTACAATCACTTGTATTTCTGCAAGCACCACCCTTCAGAAGCAGCATGTTGCAATTACATGTCAGAATCTGGCTAAGTTTGACCAGTAACTTCATATCAGTTGCTACTTCTACATTCACTTAAGAACAAATAGGTCATCACTAGCAATTCCCCTTCTCCTCCACTTAAAATGTCTTTCACGGGATGGTTTACTAGCTAGTAATTTTTTTTCTGTAAACTTTGCAAAAAATAACTTAGAAACATGCAATCTCACTGAGGAACCATTCCTGCCATTAACACTTACCATGTGATTTACCAGCTGACTGGGACACAAAAAGAATATCCACTATTCTGGAAAAGTTGGTGTTTGGCTCAACTACAACTCCAGAAAACAGGAGGACTGCAGTGATAGTTCATCTTCTAGATTATCCAGATGAGAATTAATGGGTTTACTGGTAAAAGTTTAATGAAAGAAAGGGTAATACTGCCGCGCGCTGTAATAAGCACCTGCCTGAGACAAGTTTGCACTGAAAAACAGTGACTACAGTGTATCGAGAACCAATTTAAAGTACACCTAAAAAACTTCTGGAAGATTTAGAAGTCTGGCCAGTTCCTTGGAGAATTGTTACTTTTTCTACATTTAAGTTGGGAACAGGATCCCAGACTGCTGCTGCAGAAGAAAAGTTCTGGCTTGTCAGAATCAAGACATAAAACCTCAAACACAGTTTAATTACAGTAGGCTTATAGTTCAATCCTGAAATAAACTAAAGAGTTCAAAATAAGCAGAGCCAAGTTGGATCACATATTCTTGTGACAGCATCCATTTCCTATAGCATAAAATGCTGGCATTTCTGCTCTCACAACTATAAATAGATACATACAAATGTAATAGATTAGATGTATAATATTTTTTACATGACCAGCTACACCTGAAAATACATGCCATGCAGGAGGGTTAAGCCTCCTGGTACACGTCAGCTGTGCTCTGGCCCAGGTCTGATGAGGAAAGAACTCAGTCATTATCCCAGCGGCCAAACTACAGATGTTGTTGTCCAGATGTGGGCGCTTTTAAGGGCAGTCTGAAAGCAATTATAAACCCAGTCAAATGAGAAACCTGAGCTTAGATCACCTTAATTTCATTTAAGACATTTCATTGAAGCTCTGCTTTTTGGGCCACAGCAGACAGTCAAAACATGTAAGTTAATTATGAAAGTCCAGTTATTAAAAAAACCCCCACAAGTTTGCACCTTTATTGGAGCTGAAAAATTTCCAAAGCAAGCAGTAAACAAAAGTCTGTACTAAATAAATCACAAGATGAATGTATTCTTGACATATGGATTGACTGGGCTGAATTCTTCAAAACCGCATCTGCATCTTTGTCCAGTCCCATGCAGACGTTCTCACCAGGCCAATACAAAGCACCGTCTTATCACAAAACTTACAGGAGTATTTGTTCAAAATAGCTTACATTGCTCCTGTGGATGTACAGCTTGTAGGGAAGAGGGCTCTGTACATTTTATCTGCCAGCTGGAGGGCAGACTCAACCAAGTGGCCAGAGCCTGCCTGCTTGAAACGCTGCCCTGGCTATCATCACACCTCTCAGGAGAATTTTGGGCTAGAAGAGACCGTTTCCTTTCAGCAGCACTGCTAGCTGATGCAACCAGTTTAATTCAGCTTTCCCGTGCAGGTACACGCAGTCTGTCTGAGCTCGCTGCTTTTCCCAGCCCTGGTGCTCTGCTTGCTCAGCACTACCTGCACGCAGCAAAATGCTCCCGCACAGGATTACAGAGTCAAGCCAAGACAAGCTCTCTTGGTAATACAGCGAAGGAGGAAAAGTGTCTTGAGAAATGTCAGAGTGGAAGGGAGGGACTTGAGCTTTTGTGGAAAAACAGAAAAACTTGGAAGCAAGCCAGGTGCTCGTCCTTTTTGGAAGCAGTCTTCCCACCCCCTGCCCCTTTTTATAAAATAAGATGAAGCTTTGCAAAGCCTAATTCTTTTTTTAGAAAAATAAAAAGTAATGAAATGAACGTGTGCTACCACCTGCTGTCCGTTATTTGCAAGAGCAGGCTCCTTAGCACGGTCTGGCACCGGGTGGTCTCGCCCCAGCCTGGGCAGTGTCAAGGCCTGATGTCCCGCTCCTGATATCCCAAGCCTGATGTCCCACTCCTGATGATGTCCTACTCTTGCTATCCCAGGCCTGATGATGTCCCACTCTTGATGTCCCAGGCCTGATGATGTCCCACTCCTCATGTCCCACTCCCGGTGACGTCCCACTCCTGCCCCAGCACATCAGGAGCATCTTCAACCTGTGCAGGGACAGCCTCAGGGGGAAGGAAACAGCCATGCTAAAGAGAAAGGGGTTGAGATTTTGTTGAGTTTGTGAATATGTTCAATAAAGAGCAGCAATGAGGACAGAATTAGGAGACCAGGTTAAAGGGAATGTCAGAGCAGTTTCATGCGAATGTCAGATCCATGGACGAACGTGGAGGTGCCAAGATGGAGAAAACAGCAACGGCAGCTCCACACACCCTGGATCCTGATGTCCTGGGTGCTCTCCTGGGGTCTGTCATCACCCACCGGACATCACTGATGGGCCGCCGCTGTTACAGCTAGCCATTATGGCAAACAGCAGCAAAAGATTCACCGAATAAACACAGGTTTAAATAGACAAATTTCTGTACAGGTCACTTCACTTCCACACATCCCCACCAGGTCATCAACTCAAATCTAGCAACGCAGATCTGAAGCAATAAATCACCTAAGGCTGGCAAGAATAATGGCCCAGAGCTCACAAATACAATGAATGTATTTAATCTTTTTCTGTTGCTGTGGTGAGCAAACAGAGCGTGCCCAGCACATTAGGCAGCAAAGGTCCGGGCTCTTCTTGTCTTAACGTATTACCCATAATTATTTGTAAAATAAAATGTAGGCCAGTGGAGTTACTCTAGGTACTCAGCATTCACTGCAGCCAAAGGACTCCCAGGAATTGTTATCCTCCCAAAGTCTTGATGAACAGGGAATTAAAGTAGAAAAAAAGTTCTGGTTCCAATTTTTGTAACCAGAACCACATATGTCCTGAACTCTTGGTTACACATAAGATCTCACAGGAGAAAAAGAACGGAAGAAACTTCTGGACACATCAAAAATCCACCTTCATCCTTAGCCTGTGCAGAGGCTTTTGTGTTTGCAAGGGCCCTAGGCATCAAAGTTACACATCTCAATGTCTTTACATCTGCTTCTTTTGCAACAAGTCACTGGTACCACTGGTCCACAGTGCCTCTTATTCAACAGCCTCAAAATACCTCTACAATAATTAATCAAGCACGCTGTTTTGCAAAGGTTAAATAAACTAATCCCTCACATACAACATTATAAAGCTGAGCAGCAAACTTCAAACACCAACTCAGTGAAGAACATGTTGCAGGTTTGTCTCGAACAGCCGATGCGCTCAGCTGTGCTGGCAGAGATCATGCATTGAACATTTATGAACAAGAAATTGGGAAGGATGTTACCTTTTCCAAGAACATGTATGAAAATAAAGTGTGGGTAAATTTAATTAATAACTTATTCAGATACAATATTTTGATCAACTGCAACAGAAGGTTTGATTGCAGCAGAGATTTCATCGGTAACTTCCCTGGCCTTCCGAAGCCTACTGCAGTTTGCTCTGAAAGCAAACCTCCACTCAGTTGCTTTGGAAGTGATCATTTCTATAAGCACATTTACCTCAGTTTAATCTGAAACTGTTTCTGTTTAGCCAACATGCAGGAGCAGTAACTACCAAGGAATAAAAAGGCCAATCCAGCATTGGTGTAAAGTAGAAAGGCAAAAGGTATTCAGAGAAAAAGCAAAAAGGGGAATAAGTTAATGGCAATTCAGGCTTTACAAGTATGTTTCAAGGGCTCTTCTCTTACTTTCCATCTGCCATAAAGAGAAGAAAGAAACAATTTACAGTGAAATAAAAATGAGCAAAGGAAGAAAATAACATGTGTTCTAAACCTTTTTTTTTTTCTTTCCCAAAACCTTGATGGCATTTCTCTCCCACAGCACTCCACATCTATCCGTAGGCTTGAGCCAGCGAGCGGATGCTGGGTTACTTCACTCTCATAGCATGAACTCGTACTCCTTGCTATTCTCAATCTGTCACATTCAACAATCACATGCGAAAATGACTCAGTCTGCCAGTTGTCTCTGTGTTGTGCTCGTTGAGCATTTGCCAGTTCCTCAGGAGTAGGTTTGATATTGAAAGCCACACTTTTGGAAATGTGATTTAGCCTGAAGCTGCTGCATTAGGCTCAAACATTTTGATTTTTGTCCTACAACTCTTTGTCCTTTTTTTTAATCTTCCAGCCCAAAAATTCTGGACACAGAGGAAACAATAGCAGGTCAGATTGGTGGCTCGTTCAACCTGGCATTTCAGCCCAACTGAAGGCATTTATTCAAAGTACCTAATATTTTGGAAGGAGTGGAAAAACCCCTAATGCACCACACCAACCACCAGCCGTAAACGTTGGACAAATTTTCTTCCTGTCACCTGCTGTGATCACCTGAGAAGCAGGCAAGGATTTTCATCTTTTTCTGAGCAAATGCTGTTTCATGGTGCAGCCTTTTAGCCAGCATGGCTATAGAAACAGAGTCAACCCCCTTGCCTTTGCAGCAGTGAACACCCAGAGTTCGTTCGGCTCACCGAAGTCTCCCAGTGCTTGGAAAAAACCTCTTCCAGTTTCATAATCTCAGTTCCAATGCCTGCCTTCAAAGCCTTCAAAAAGAAATTACAGCCTCAAGGATGCGTACTGTAGCCTCCGCTGACTATAGGGGCAGCCTGCAGTGAGCAGCTCACAGACACCTCTGTATATGCCCACGCTTATTTAGGTGAATCCTACCCCAGGGTGTCCCAGAAGCAACAGACCCAGCTCTGCAGGAGGGAAGCGATCTAACGTGTAGCTCCATGAGAAGCTGCCGACTTTTAGTATTTAATTATTTTGGCTGTGTTGATGTTTCAACCAATACTATGTTGTCCCCCCCTCTGCAAACCCAGTATCCTAAGGAAAGTAGTTTGTCAATTCAGATAATATAGAAATATCCATGCTTAACTACTAGCTAAATTTATTCAGTCATTTTGGGTGGGTTTTTTGTAACTACCAGTGGAAAAAAAAAAAAAAAAAAAAATGTTAGCACCTATAATAGCCTCATGATTTAAGTGTACTTTATAAATTCAGTGGAGGATTTTTTTCCCCCGCTAGAGCCTGTCCTTAGCCAAAACTCTTCAGATAAATAATGATGTCCTATACAAACCATTCAGCAAAGAGGATATTTAACATCTTGGAAATGTGTAACAGGTAGCAAAAAGGAAGACTATGTATAACTGTAATTGGAAATTGTTTGAAGTCACTTACTGTTACATAAGTAAAATTTTGGCCTAAGGTTTGATGCAAGAAATAAGAAAATTAAAGAGATTGATTCTAAGATCTTCATGCAACCATTTTATTGTTATTCAAAGTAATTAAACTGAGTTACTAATTTACAAAAAGCAAACAATAAATCACTCATTCTGTCTCTCAAATATCAAAAGTAAGGTCATGGGAATGATAAACAAAGTTTGCAACGTCTTCTAATAATGTAGCAAATGGACTTTACATTCAAGAAGCCTCCATAACTTCCCCCAATTACATAGATAGCTGTCTGAAAGCATACGGTTTGTGTAAAGACTGCCTATACCATATGCACGTATCACTTCACTTGCCACTGAAACAGTTGTGTCATGGGTGGAATGTGGCAACTCTACCCACACACAGTAATGTGATACAACAGATGAAGATAGTGGAAAGCCGTGAAACTGCACGGAGAAATTTAAGTAGATTGAGTCCATCTCTACTTCATTGGGAATTAGATCAGGCCCCAAATGAGAATTTATGCATGACAGCTGGATTAACATATATATTTCCTGAAAGACAGTACCTTTATAAACTGAGAGTTCCATAGCGTCACACTATGAGGAGCATTAGTTCATTTTTTCAGTAAGAGAGAAACCATCATTTTGTAATTCATGGTAATTTCCTCCAGGACATAGGTCTCCTTAGTTATCTCTTTTGAGTCCTGATCCTACTTAATTTGCAAGGTATGAGAGTGCAGCAGGGACAGCTTAGTGTATATTTGAGTTATAGTTCCCATATATTCTGGTTCATGAGCAGGCAACAGTGCAAGCATGAGACCCAATTAAGTTAAAGGTTCAGGAGTCTTCCGTTTCAGTGAACTATCAGGCCTCAAATGATTATACTATCATCGCATTTTCTTACACAAGAAAAACTGCACACCCTCTTTTTTAAAACTGTGCCCAAGCGGCAGTACCCTGCCTGTCTGATCTGCAGCGTGAAATCCTGGTGCTCCTGAAGGTTGGAGCTTCCTAGCGGTCGTACGTAACCAAATCAGACATGCAGTGCCACAGCAGGGGAAAGCTTTACAACGCAGGAGCACAGATGGGATCAGCTTGCAAGTAAATATGTTTCTGTTGCTAGAGAAAAGCATAGAAAGCAACAATGAATAATGACGAAAAATAAGATGCTGACAGAAGAAGGGAGAAAACCCACCAAAATGGGTACGAAGAGAAGAGGATATGGTAGAAAGGACCAAAAAGCTGGATGGATAGTTTGAGCAGCTGGCTATCCACTAATGAGAATCCTTCCATCTTACATCAATAATGCCATTATTTGGTATTTAACCTCTTAGTTAACTGGGCATTCAAGTATTTCATAGCAATATTCACTATTCACTCACATACATAAAAGCTCTTGCCGTGAAAGGCAAAGCCTTACGCTCCTTTTGCAGTGCTTTGAATGCAACCAGAAGCTCTGCCTGTGTAATGAATGCATGCAGGTCATACCTTTTACTTTTTCTTTCATATCATTAACTTAGTTTTAACATGAAACGATGGTCATCTTCTTGGAGAAAGGTAACCTAGAGTTGGAGAGGTGATTCTAGAGACAAAAATTTGTAAGAATCAGCCTGTACCTAAAAAATGACAATGAGGAAAACAACATCATGGTTCATAATTCCAGCTTCTTAACAGTGTTCAGATTTTAATATTTGATTAGGACAAGTAAGAATTATGGTATCCTTAGATCTGTTACTTCACTACTACAGTATAGCACAAATGCACAGACTAGACAATATTAATGACTAAACGCTACAATGCAACAAGATTCAATACACATTTTAAACTGTTACAATCCTGATAACAGACCAAATATCTATATAACTGTCAACTAAACATGGCATGCAAGCATCTCAGGTGGTGGAAGAGTTAAGCAGTAGTATCCATAACTGGCAAAAAGGACTTAGAAATACTTCTCTTGCTATGGAATTCTTCATACTAAATGCAGATATTTCTAGAAAGAAAGCTCGTGATCATGTTCAACTTCTTTTTAAGTACTTAGACCTTTTTTGTGTAACAATGCATATTAAAATAATGCTAAGGCTGCAAAGCCCTTACCTACAATTGTGCCATCCCAGGATTAACATTCCTTAATTCAGCTCTGTTGTGGATATGCATAAGGGCAGTTTCCGATTATCTTTTTATGTAAAAGTCTTCTGGAAACCACTGAACTCCATTCCATGCAGAAGAAAGCAGGAATATTAATTGCCTCAATGGTTTTTGTATGGGGCTTTCACTGTAGTTTTAATGCTCAATAAACATAAAAGATTTATCTTTACTATCCAACTGTGACAGAAGATGCTCTTACATTCACTTGGTAGATGGAGAACAGGCCATAAAACTTAAGGCTGAAATCATTAAGCATGCAGTGATTTTAGATGTACAATTTGAGTGCTCCAAGTCCTTATTTTTCAGAGTACCTGTCATTTTAGGAATATCCCATGTTCACAGCAGTGATCCCACTGATCTCAATAGCCATGGAAGCTATCTTGCAGTTTAGATCCCTGTGTCTCTACCCGCACATATTGAAAATGCAGACCGTAATTAAGCTCTGCCCTCCTATTTGGGATCCCTCTCCTCCCAATAACTCCCTTCTCTCCTCTGCTTTGACATAACTCTGCTCTCCTCCTCTGCTTCATTTCTTGCCTCCAGATACATTGGTTTTTTTTCACATTTCCCGGGCACAGAAGGTGGGGAGCGGCGAGCACTGACCCTTGCCTTGTTCACCTCTTCTGTAAGCCCAGACACGAGAGCTCTCACAAGCCATGACAGCTCTGTACCTGCTCTCTCAGGATGGGGTGATGTCTCTTCAGCTCACCCATCACATACGAGCCATGCAGGGTGGAGGATGTATCTTTTACTACAAAGAATTTAGAAGTCAAACAAGCCTCTACTCTACAACCGTATACAGCTGTTTCAAAAGTGTATAGCTTCACCAAATTTGGCGATTTAAACAAAGCAAAAAGTACCATCTCAGCCACAAATACAGCTCTCTACCACAAGTTTCACATCCCTCTGTCAGTGCACGGAGGCAACAGGACCTCAGAACAGCTGTAAGTGTTGGTAAGATGGACCAAGCAGCCCCTCCCCGCGCCAAGTCCCCCCCCAATACACTCCCCAGCTCCTGCCCTGGATGCGTGCCCGAAGAAGGGAGGTGACAGGGGTGCTAAGAGTTTTTAATCTACTCACAGCAAATATTTCTGGCTCTGGTATAAGGTCAGAAATATTGCAGGACATTCACCTTCATTTTGTGGGAGACGTAGTTTTGTGTCACAAGGGAGATTTGCCCCAGCTGAAGCCTTACTGCACAGCACAAAAAGGTATTTTTGTTTTAGGGTTAATGAATGGAAACTTATGCTCAGAGTATGGTAAATTTAACATTGTGTTTTAAAAAGTGACTAATTTCTGCTCTAATCTGATTGTCTTTCACAGCAGTACTGTCCCGAACTCAGGACAACGGCACTCCACGCGACACGGCAGCTCCTGAGATGTATGGAAACTGTCATGGCCAGGTAGAAGATTAATGGGAAGGCCTCTCTTTTGATTGATGAATCTGTGACCTTGAGCAACAAGAGCACTTGCACGAAGTATATCTGCCATGCGAGACGGACAAAATGAAAGAGGCTCATATTACACTCTCAGATCTCATTAAGCACCCAGACCAGAAACACCGATACTGGCACTGGCCATCTGCTCCACTGTTTGCCTGGTTACAGGTCTGATAACACTTACAGGGAGCAAAAGTTAATCATATGTACAGATGAGCAACAGCACTTCTGCACAGGAAATTCAGCGGAGCATAACAGTTTCTAAAAAAACCCCTCACATACCTGTTTTTACTTCATTCTGTTGTTTCAAACCGCATAGGCAAGCTGGCAGTTCAAAGGAAAACAGTTGACATAAAAAGCTGTAACTTTAGACTCTTCAAATATTGCTGGTTTTTTATAAATAACCTGTAAAGTTATCATAAAGTTAATTAACTTGAAATCTGCCAAATTGCTGTGATCTCCTGTTAGTCTATATAATGAACAATAATACATAATTATTTTTTAACTGCTTTTAAATTATTTCCTCTAATGTTTTCTTTTGCTTCTCTCAGTTATTTGAGAATTACTAGTATTTTCTGCCAAATTTTCTCCACTTGCAGCGATGAAGGCCCTTGCCCATAGACCTTTCCAAGTCTACTGTAATATTACCCCAGCATCCATCCCCAAGGAATGAAGTTTCCCTGTAAGCATTTTTTGAGAGACTTATGATCAGCTGAATTTTCTTTGCTGAGCAGCAATTCCTGGAAAATCCTGCAACGTATTCAAAGACTTTCCTACTGCTTTTGGAGAATTAGCTCTGGGCAAAATGATACAGTCTATTGAGGCCATATCTGACCTAGAAAGTATTAACTAAAGAATGTGCGGGACAGCTGGTTATCGGAAAGAAAAGACATGCAGTGCAGGAGAATGACATGTAGAGCTACTTGAGTTAGTTCTGAATGACTGTCAGCTCTCCAGAGCCAGCCAAGCCTGGGAAGCAGATACAGCGCTTCTGCCAGAGCCCGTGCCGCATCCCGTAACGGAGCTAGCTCAGATATCTCTAGTACAGGACTGCACCATGCGGCAAGGAGATAGTTTATCATCCGAGAGCATTTCAGATACCTGATATGATAAGGCTGAACAGAAATCTGAAGTATAGAGGGATTATTTCCAACAAAGTGCCAAAGGGCTCAACCTTTCAACAGAGGATGTTCTGCGATCGGGTTTGGTACACGGCGTGCCAGGGTCATCTTTTTCAAAGCACTGCTCTCCGTGGTTGTTGGTGGTGTTCCTCAGTAGCATGACCAGGTACCACCCTCCTTTAAATTATGTTACAAGAGAATGCCTTGTTGCACAGCAGTGTGAATGCCATTTATTTCCAGCAACGTATCCAGTTATACATAAACAGATGGGGCTTCAATTCTTATTTAGCTTTCCCAGTTCAGAAACAGGGTTGTGTAACTGGGATCTTTTTCTTTACTATTACTTCCGATGAGGCGGTGCGTACCAAGTGCACATTTGCTGCTGCATCACTAATGCTTGAACATTTTAACTCTCTGAAAATCAAGAGGAAATCTTCAGTTGGAAGTCATTATTTACAATTTTGGCCACCATGGATGACCCTTCCCCACCATCACCTCACCTAGCATCTCTCATCTTACTGTAAGGTCTTGTTGCACAGGCGCAGTAATGACAACACTTAACCAGAACGTCCTTTTATTTTTCCAAGTATCTTGGTACGCATCCATTAATAGGTTCAAGGGAGAAAATCAGCTGTAACCTGAGTTTCACAAAGGCGCTGATGGCAATTCTGGTGGCCATTTCGCAGTAAGTGCTGTTTGTGCAAACCTCATAGAAAAGGATCTGCCTCGCTATTTTGCTATTAAAGACACAAACATATAAAAGATACCTTCTTTCCTAAAAAGCGTTCAGCAGACCATCCATGTTTTGCCCGAGCACATCCACTCCAAGTTTGAGTTCCTGATTCCGACTGTTGCAGGGGAATTTAAAGTTCTTTTTCAAACAAGCGACTATTTTAAGCTTCCTGGACTCCTGCTAGACGCAGTTTCCCTTCGATATACCATTTATACCGCTTTCGTATGTTACGATACAGCTGACACGTTACTTTTCCCCACTTTTCCACTTCCCCCTTCTCTCCTCGCCCTCACCCCCCCTCCCCCGATTCCTACGGAGATACCCA